>CAJQZM010040391.1:38524-50510 GCA_907164665.1 Colias nastes | reverse complement strand
CTCGATATAAAGTTTACTAGAAGAACTATATTTTAACAAATTATTTACTTAACTTTAAAAAACTCTTTTAAAAATGTATTATAAATAAATTTGTGGTGTGTTTTGTATGATACACTTTCTCATATTATGAATGCGAATGTATTATAGTGTAAATGTAAAGTATGTAATGTTACGATATATTTTCTGAACCGCTAAATTGATTTTGAAGATTTTGATAGTAGAATGGATAAAATTAAATAAAAAAATTATTAATATTTATTATATTATCATTTTAAATTATTAATTATTTCTTATTGTTATTTAACATTTTTAAAACATTATTTTTATTGTTTGATTTATTATTAAAGAAATAGTACTAAATCCGATCTTTTATTTTATTAACTTTATTATTTAAAAAGTACTCAAGTTTTTCTGATATTCCAATTAAACATATTTTTTTAAATTACTTATAATTAATACAAGAAATATTCAAATGGAATAAACAAACTTTATTCAGTTGGTAAACAAATTTAAAATTACATATTTATACTTTATTCATATATTTTTCCTTTAATAACTTATTGAACATAAAATTTACTTATGATACATATTTATTTACATAACTTATCGATAGTTCAACACGCAATTGATACCTACCCATCCCTATTGGTCACACACACATCTATATAGTATCTATAGCTCATCTGCCTACGATGCGCACTAAGCAATTTGTGCAATACACGCGCTCTATACTATTGTAATACACTAAGCTCTATACTGTTCTACAGTTTACTCGAGTTAATCCGCTGTAACGAATAAAATCGAGGAAAACATGAGAAAAACAGTTTAAGGTTTCGTTTTCTACAGTTTAATGTGTTTTTATTATACACAAGCTGCCAAGCACTGCCAAGTTTCGTCAAAATCTGTTCAGGTAGTTTTTTCCAAAATTAAATAAATACAAGTAAACATACATACAATTGAATTGAATCATGCGTAGTCGCTAAATAAAGTAGGTATAAATAAAACAATCGCTGTCGCGATTAGTCTTAGCGATTAGTCCGTCCCTATGTACCTATCTGTGGTACCTATGCTTAAATCTTTCAAACTACGCAACTGATATTGATGCGATTTTTTTTAAAGGTAGAGTGATTCTCGTAGTATATACAACTCAGGTGGCTCTGCGATTAAAAAAGTATACTGTAGTTTTTATGACTAAAATAAAACGCTGAATCCATTTTAATGAAATTTGGCAGGGAAACTGAAGAAAGAGGGATCCGGAGGGATACTTTGTGGCACATCTATTAATGAGGGTCAATTTCTTCTCCACATTAGTCTAGTAGGTGAAGTTTTGGGGTGTTACTACTGTTTCTTTTCATCATCAGTAAGTACTACTCCTGCCTCAATATCATATTTTTTGAAGAGGCAAGAAGCGAGTTGGTAAGATATAAATGATTGAGGCCAACTTTTAACTAGTAGACTTCGTACCAACTTCGTACAATTATAGTCGCAAATAAAATATGCCACAAATAATATGAAACCTTATTAGTTATAAGTTTAATAATATTTTTTAAAATCTGAACTATATTTTCTGTGGAGCCAACCTACTTTCACAATAATCAGTCATTTGTCATATTATCATCCAACATGTTTTAAATCAATTGATCTAAAATATAATAAAAAATCTTAACCCCAAACAATACTACAGTACAGACATGTTTCAAAATGGTTAAACAAAAAATTGCATAAATGAAAATCAAAATTAAAATGGGTCAAATAGTCGAGAAAAAGTCGTCCACTAAAATGTCTAAGACTGGATCCGGCATAAGGAAGTCATCAGGCGGCGTCAAAGGGAATAAAAAGAATGAAATAGATTTCTGTGACCCCAAAGTGCAGGGTGTATTGTTAGTGGGTCTCCTCGCTGTACTGGCCCTGGCTCTATGGTTTGGGTTTACGAGTGGATGCTTGGGCAACCGTCGACGTCGGAGAAGACGGTCTTGCTGTTGGTACGAACTATTTTCCAATTTTATTAAATGCAAGTTTGAGTATAAAATTTTTATTGGGCCCATAAGGTTTTTAAGACATTTGAAATATCGAAATATTTTTGTTGACCTTATTTTTAAACGGAGGTTTCAATTTTTAAATCAGCTCTTATTATAAACTCACGTTTCCCCTAACGATTTTCTTAGCATGGGCATAAATGATACGGCTTATAAGGCGGTGGTTACGCCTCTATATATTATGTATGGGTAAGGAAAATGGGAATATTAAAGAAAACTCGAAAACATTGAAAAGTGATTATAATTATTCACACCAATGTGTACAATATTTTATGAAATACATAATGTTATTTTCAGAAATAATAGTGCTTCCATCCAACTGAACAATCAGGAAGTTCTTGATCTGAAGCTGAAAAAGAAAATATTTTATTAAATAACAGTTGTTTTAATATACACATTTGAATAAATGCAACCGTGCACAAACAGACTTGCCTTGTTTATTTTAAACAAAATTTATCTATATACTTAATATTATAAAGAGGAAAGGTTTGTATGTATGTACGTATGGTTTTCACGCATAAACTACTGGACCGATTTTGATGAAATTTGGCACAGATAATCTTTAGACCCTGAGAAAGAACATAGGCTACCTTTTATTGCGAAATATGTACCACGGGCGAAGCCGGGGCGGACCGCTAGTGTTGTATAATTTGTTCCTTATTTATTACTCGCTGGCTTCGCTCGCCTCGCTTAGGCGCAGATTAGATAACAAATATTCATCATTATAATTAGGTAATTACCTTCAATAATTAGGCTTGTGTTTTCGGCTCATCCCAGTTTTCGCCGCTATTTTCCCAATCATCATCAGCAGCAGCTGTTCCATTCCCACCTTCCTCGTAGTCATCACCCGCGCCTTCTATATATTAAACAAAAAAATTATCTCATATTGATGCATAAAGTAGGCCTAAATTTCAATAGTTATGAAATTTTTCTCTGAGGAAAACAAGAAGCATACAACACTTTTGCCAAATATCTATCTCCATTCACAAAAATCTTACTATAAAATTGCTCCCTTGCGACGTGAAAGAAAGAAAAGCAAAAAAAACCTGCCGCATTTATAACATTACTAGACTGCCCGCGTAGTCGCAGTAAATTTTTATTTCAATTTACGGTTTGATTGCAGAAAAAAGGCATAGAATTACCTTCAACTCCTTGCTGATCTTTATTGGAGGTGTCATCTGAAAAATTGGAAAATAAAAAAACATATATATTATAATGTCAGAAAACTTGTAATAATAAGATTTGAGGATATTTTTAAATCTCCAATTCTAAAAATGATACAGAAGCCTTATAAAGTTTTAGCTGAAAATATAACTTAAGTCCATATGCACTCTTGGAAAAACCAAAATGAAAAACACATATAATTCCAGAAAATAGTCTACTGTCACATACCATTAGGATCTATATCTCCCTTCATCATTCTTAGGATATGTTGCTTTTCCTTATTTAGATGTTTCTTCCCGTTCATATGTAGCGTCATTTGCTCACTGCATGTCACGAAAGTCTGGAAACGACATACTGCTACATTAATATTTATAATATATTTTATAGTATAGTGATAATGTGAAAAAAGAACATATTGAGTGCCGAGCACACGTGTCAGAAGTGGAACTTCTTTGGCAGGATTCAAAGATACCGAAATCGTCGCCTAACTCCATGACGAGGTGGTATTGCCATGACGCGACCTTGAAATTATTATACTATCAACGCTCCTAATAAAGAAGTTTCACTTCAAAAACTTTGTACTTACTGGTTTTTAAAAAAGAGGGCGGAAATTTGGTACACTGATAGTTTATAAGTTTATATAGATAAAAAATGCGTGCATTTTTTTTAAACTAATGTATAATAAAACCGGCCAAGTGCGAGTCGGGCTCGCGCACAAAGGGTTCCGTAGCAGCAAATATAATAAATTACAGTTAAATCAACCTATCTCAAAAACTATAAGAGATACTTTGATCAAACCAAAAATCGTTGAAAGAGTTAATTAGCATGCATCACCTCTATTTTTTTTAGAATTTTATACCCCGTAGTTATAAAAATAGAGGGGGGGGGACATACTTTTTACGACTTTGAGAGCTGATATCTCAAAAACCGTTCACTTTAAGAAAAATGTTTTTTAGAAAACTTTATATCATTTTAAAAGACCTTTCCATTGATACCCCACACGGGTATGTACATCGAAAAAAAAAATTTCATCCCTCAGTTACATGTATGGGGGGCCCCACCCCCAATTCTTTTTTTTACTATTTAGTGTCATATTTTTGTAGCGGTTCATACAACACATATTCCCATCAAATTTCATCACTGTAGTACTTATAGTTTCCGAGTAAATCGGCTGTGACAGACGGACAGACGGACAGACGGACAGACGGACATGACGAAACTATAAGGGTTCCGTTTTTGCCATTTTGGCTACGGAACCCTAAAAAATAGATTATATCAATAAATAAATATTCAGAATAACATTAGATTTGCCACACACAAGAAGGGAGTCTGTATTAAAAAAGGTGAATAAAATTAGTTATGTATTTGTATATTGCATTCATAAAGTACATAATAAAGGAAAAGTTAATCGAACAACATTGAAATACATCAACTCTACGCCCATTAAAATAAGGAAACAATTTTTTTTTTTTTTTTATTCCAATTAAAGAAAATATTTCAGCACTGGATAACCCTATAGATATGTATCAACAAGTTTTGTGTATGTGTGTGTATAAATATTACACACACACATAGACACAATTCTTATAACATACAAAGTAAATAGTACCTTTTCTTTCTTCCTTGTCTTACCTTGCAAATATCACAATATAGCTCCGCCGCGACTGGCTTCTCCTGCGGTTTTTCTTCAGTCTCTATCTCGTCTAAAGGTACTAAACACCTTTTCTCTCGACGAATGAGTTGTATACTGCAATTATTTCATTCAATAAAAATTACCATAATTTTCTTTAGGTAAGAAAAAATAAGTACTTACACGCGATCCTCCATACCGAGTTGCAGTAATATTGGGTTCTTGGGATTTTTTCGTCCCTCAACAATCCTGAAAAAATGTCAATAAATAAGATTTTTCGCTCATATCAAAGTTATTAGTAATAATAATACCAGCTATTAGGATTTATAAGGCCTGTTGTTCTCAGACGGGCCATAATTTGACGAATACATGCAACCTTCAAATAACTTTTCTTACGGGTTCAGTTTTTCCCTAAAATTACAAACTGGATTTGTTCAGACGAAAAATAGGCATTTATTAGGTAAGAATGCTCCATCCTAGACCACCCTTGTTGACAACACCATCAGGCGAAGCGACAAACGATTGCTATTCCTGATTTAAAAAAAAACGCTGCTTCATGCAATCCTCTCGGTTTTCTTTCAACGAGCATCTGGAGAATCGATCCAGTAGCGACATGTAGCCTTACGCACGACGAACGCATAAGAAACAGCTGATGTTACGCTTCCGTTCTGCCCGACGAACGCATGACGAGCGGCTAGTGCGACGTTGCCGCTCCGCACGGCGAACGCATGACAAGCGGCTAGTGCGACGTTGCCGCTCCGTACGGCGAACGCATGACAAGCGGCTAGTGCGACGTTGCCACTTTGTGGACAGTTTTGACTGTTGCACGAGATTCAAGCATTCGTCTTGCAATCGTCAATTGACAACAGGCCTTATATTCTATTAGTCTGATCCTATTTGATTCTACTAGAACAAATATAGCTATAAGTAACAGAAAAAAAATGTTATAAATTTTTATACAGTAAGCACAAAATAGCAAGCATAAGAAAAAAATAATAAAACTAATTGTTGATTCAAATAAATTAATTGAATACAAAGAATAAATTCTTCACAGCCACAATTTTTGATAATGTTTTATATAAAATACACTTGTTAATATTACATTAACTTTTTTTTAACATAAGTTGAATTCCACTTACGCTCGATGAGATTTTCCATTATAGTGCGATTCGGAATGAACCTTTGAAGTGATCTGCACATCACATAGCTCACAATATAGATCACGAGATTTCATAGGATTCTAAAATAGAAAAACGCTTTTATTAAACATTAATTTATGTATACTCCACCTACATCATTCAAGTATAACTTCACTTTCATCGGTCATCAGCTTATATTTTAATTTGTTGATTTTATAAATTATTTTGATTTTCTCAATGTTTTACCAGGCTATAAATCATTGAACTCTATTATGATTATGTACATAAGTTGTCTTACCATCTTACCCCGCATTGTATTTGCAAATTCCATTCGATTGTTTAGCCATTTCTTCTGGTTTTTCAGATGATTTTTAGAATTATAGTGGACACGAGCTGTGACAAAAAAATGTTGTATTCACTTATTTTTAATATTATTTTTATCTGAATATTAAAATTAATTTATTTATTTTAATATTAAGTGATAAATTAATTTTGTGAAATTAAACACTTACACAAGTTAAAAGAATCCAATTCTATCGCGCAAAGACCGCAGTATTCAGGGTCAATCAGACGCAAGAGATCTCGGGGTAATTGCCTTAAATTTTCCCGTGGTACACCACACTCTGTGAAGAAAGCATTATTAAATAATTTGTAATGCTGTTCTTCGAAATTTGTTCATTACATAATACAATAGTACGTAAATTTGGGTGAAAATATTAAATTCAATCTGAATAACATTTTATTTTATTGTTCCATTATTTTACCTACTTAACAAATCATTTAGATATAGAGACAAATTGATTATAATATTTAATTTAATTTAATACCATCATTTAATTAGTAAGTACAATCTACTCACTAATTAAATATTTGATAGTTTCAGTCTTTTGTGGTCTAGATAGAAACGGCGGTCCTCTAGACCACAATCCGGGCCCTTGAAAGTCGGGAAAATTTGCAGGACCGGGGCAAAAATTTGGTGGCGGGCCAAAATTAGGCGGCGGGCCAAAGTGCCTCGGTGGGCCGAATCCCCCTCTTCCACCCACTGACCCATAACCTCCTCTATAAGCACCGTAAGCAAAACGATATCGATTGTTTCTGAAAAATAAGCATTTCTTTCTCAATTTTGGCTATAAACTTTTAAAGTGGAGGAGTGGAGTGAACAATGATAAAAATAGTGGATGATAGGTCATAGTGCATCTGAACTATGATATTGGAAAATTGATAAGCGCTTTTATAAATTGTACTTTTAAAAATAGTAAAATCATTAAAAAAACCAACCAACCAGCTTTCTCACACAATCGTAGAATCCCTATCGTCACAGTAAACAAACATACATGTATTTTTGTATATACTTATGCATCCGGCCAATTTCATCACATGCTTCCACTATTTTGTTCCAATCATGCTGTACCTACCTCCTAATAGTACCAGATCCCACCGCAGGATTAGTGTGTTCATAGTTTTTTTGATGAAACCAAAATTTTATGTATATTTAGAATTATGAGATTATATATTATCGACTAGGTTGCCAGTCAAAATTTGGCCGCAAGCATGTTTAATTAAATTTTTTCTAATAGATTTTATAGTCTAAAAGTATTTATAGTCTACATCACGGCATTTTTTTTAGAATCTTTATATAATTTGCCGTGATGCAAATTATATAAAGATTCTAAAAAAAACATGGTTGCCGTTTTTCAACTGGCCGCAACCCCTTCGCAGCCTGGTGTAAACAGGTATGATTTTATTCCATTTATATGTTACACGTTCATAACGCACATTTATGAATCATATATCATATTAAAGCTATTTTTTTTCTTTTAATTATCATAATATATGGTTGCCTAATTAAATCCGGCCGCAAATATTAATTAAAAATGCTTGCGGCCAAATTTACACTGAAAACCTAGTCGATATACAGGGTGTCCCAAAAAGTAGTGATGAACGTAAGCTGGGAGGTAGAGGACCTAGAGGGCTATCCGAATCACCCCCATGTATGTTATGCGATTTTTCGTATTTTCGGAGTTATGACGTTTTTTTACATTTTTCACCTATCGCCGAGTACGATGATATTTTCAGTCATGGTGATGTCAATTATTGCGCTAGATGCTTGATTTTTTTTTTGTTTGCTAAGCTGAAAGATAGGCCAATTCAGTATGGTAACATTTACTATCGTTAGATCTTCGAATGGAATAAAAAAAAAGAATTAAATGCCAAGAAAGATAAAATTACCCAGTATGTTCACAACTTCAAGGGCCCATAAAAAAATAAAATCACATAAAAGAAGTTTTCCATTTGGCTTTTCAAAACTTGCTCTATCTATCAGGTAGCTACCCTGAAAATTTCATTTTATTATTCAGAAGGCTTCAATCGAAAAATTTAAATCTAAATGTGGTAAGTGCAAAAATTTTATTAACATGATGATCATTAAAACCAAAGTAAAATTTAAAACCAATAAATAGGTGTTTAATTACCAGAATTTTTTTAAATAACCCCGCTGTCGCTAAATGTAAGTGCGACATCACCGTATAAAGTTGTCTTTTAAATGTCTGAATTTTTCATTTTTATCATTTTTAATGGTCTCTTCTGCTACTATGAATTTCCGGGTTATTTCGTCCAAATTGTGGCATTCTCTCAAGTAGCCGAGGTCTTTTTAGTATCCCCATTGAAACAAATCAATTGGGTTTAGGTCGAGGGACCGTGGAGGCCAGGCTTTAAGGCAGGCGTCACCGGCGCATGCGCAGGCTGCAACGACCAATCCATCTTTCAGGGTATCTTTGCCCTTTAGCCTGGCCTCCATGGTCCCCGGACATAAACCCTATTGATTTTTTTCGGGTGTCATTTAAGCTATCACCAATTTAATTAGTTTTGTGTTTCTTAAATAATAGGGTTTGTCCTCAAAATAGTAGATCTGTCACCAAAATGTAGTCACCAAACAATGCAAAATCAGTTCCACAATAAATCACCTAAAATCCTGAGATATAAGGTCTAGTACCAAATAAATGTTTTTGTATGTATTATAATAGGTGTGTCCTAATAAGTATTTAAGCAAACTAATTTAAAGAGATCACCAATAAATCATATTATGTTACTAGAAAATTGCATTAAGTTCAAATAAAAAATAAGGGTTGTCATCATCGTTTCAACCAAAAGATTCTGCTACTTAACTTAACTAGACTCCCAAGGTTCTAAATTTCCACTGGTAGTATAAATTATATTTAAATAAAATTTTTAGCAGAGTAGTAAATAAAACAATTAAAGTCAAAATAATCAATATTTATTGTTTAAAATAATTACCACTGAACAATCAGCGCTGGTTTAAAATAGCTGGCTTATGGCTAGCAGAATAGTAGATAAAACACTTTATTCAATATTTATTCTTAAAAATAATAACCACTGAATAATCTGACTACCCATCGTTGAGGCCGGATTGGTCAATTTTTAAAGCGCGCCAATTTGTCTCCGCCCCTTTGATCATTTTTTTATTAAAATTGTAAATTGATGTTTTAAATTGGTAACGAATACTATTAATTTAATATCTGAACGAAATAAAATGTTACTACTGTATTGGTGACAAAATATCAAATAAAAAGTGTTATTATAAGAACGAAGTTTATATTCATGTAATGCAATATAATTTTATTGGTTATCGATCTCTTATTTTACACATATATTAACATTAATTTGATAATTCATACCTGGGAACAATTTTTGTTTATCTGAGAACGAAAATATTTCGTGGTGATAGATCTATTTATTAGGTGATACAACTTGAGCGTCGCGGAAGAATTGTAACAAATACCCGCGGCCCCATCATTAAAGCGGCTCGACGGAACACAGTGGGGTTTTAGTCGGTAAGAATCCGACATAACCCACGGCTCCTTCCCCGGGGGCCGTGGGTATCTTTGGAAGATTTCCCCACTATAAAAAAAAAAAAAAAAAAAAAAAAAAGGTGATACAACTTGATGACAAATATAAATTTTGGTGATAGAAAATATAGTTCCCATTTTTTTCCGTGGGGATACTACAAAGACGAGAGACTGCCACAATTTGGACAAAATAACATAACATAGTAGCAAAAGAAACCATTAAAAATGATAAAAGGGCATTCAGACATTTAAAAGACAACTTTTTACGGTGATGTTGCACTTGCACTGAGCAACAGCGGAGTCATTTTAAAAGTTTCTGGTAATTAAACACCTTGTTATTGGTTTTAATTTGTTTTTATTAATCATCATGTTAATTCAATTTTTGCACTTACCACATTTAGATTTCAATTTTTCGATTGAAGGCTTCTGAATAATAAAATGAAATTTTCAGGGTAGCTACCTGATAGATAGAGCAAGTTTTTAAAAGCCAAACGGAAAACTTTTTTTATGTGATTTTATTTTTTTACGGGCCCTTGAAGTTGTGAACATACTGGGTAATTTTATCTTTCTTGGCATTTAATTCTTTTTTTTTATTCCATTCGAAGATCTAACGATAGTAAATGTTACCATACTGAATTGGCCTATCTTTCAGCTTAGCAAACAAAAAAAAATCAAGCATCTAGCGCAATAATTGACGTCACCATGAGTGAAAATATCATCGTACTTGGCGATAGGTGAAAAATTTAAAAAAAAACGTCATAACTCCGAAAATACGAAAAATCGCATAACATACATGGGGGTGATTCGGATAGCCCTCTAGGTCCTCTACCTCCCAGCTTCCGTTCATCACTACTTTTTGGGACACCCTGTATATTCTCCTAATTATGAATATACATAAAATTTTGGTTTCATCAAAAAAACTATGAACGAAGTAATCCTACGGTGGGATCTTAGACTATAACAAGACCACATAAGTAAATATAAGAAGTGATAAAAGGTGGCTGATCATATTATTATAATATATAAAGTGTAAATCTAAAAAGCATATAAATTTAAAGAACAAAAACAAAAAACTTGTACACAATAACAGTACACTAAGATACACAAAAAGCACCAATTTATAATAACATACAGTAGTATTACTTGTTTGTAATTTATTTTATACCAGACATTGGAATAAATATTACGCTGCTCATAAACATTCATCCAAGGGAATTCAAAATACTACCATTAACTTAAAAAGACGAAAAAAAAATGTAGCTTTAGGGATATAAAATGTAATGGACATGTGAATAATGTACCTAATAGGTACTAAGACGAGAAATTTATATTTACCCAAAATTCATTGATGGGCCCATATGTGGACCCATATCAGGCATATTCATTCCATCTTCGTCAGGATATTCATAGAAATCATCATCATATTGATCACCACTATCCATTTTATATGCTGCCCGGTTTCCAATAAAGAGTTAACCACAACTCCGTATATTAAAGGATAGAGAAGAACTTTAACATCAATAAAATGTGTCTGAAAAAAAAGTTGAGCTTAATTAGTTACTCTTCAAACTCTCCTGTTATTAGATCGCTATAAAACATTGCTGCAATGCTAAAATATTTACAAACATGTAACATTACAAACTTAGATGTAAATGATCTAAGATTACAAAGTGTAACTTCAAAAGTAGGTAGTAGCAAAGCAAATTTTGTAAATTTTCAAATAAAATTATTTACCGTTGACTTTACAAAAATTTCCTTTGTAATTTTTTTCTATATAATATCTGCTTTTAATTCTGCCACTATATTACTTGCTCTGTGATTCTGCTGTTATGTGGAATGCAAAATTAAAACAGGCAAATTGATAATCGGCAAACGTGAAATGATCAATCATGAATCAATAGACAATAATAGATAAATAGACCTCAACAAAGTTCAAACTTCAAACATCAATTTGACAACTTTGACAGTAAAGTAAAAGTACAATCCCACAGAATATGTACGATCCAAACCGTAATGTAACGTGAATGTAACCGTAACCGCTAATAAATTTAATATAATGCCGTGATCCGTGATCTTAGAGTATATATACTATCTATAGAGTGCGAACAACCAAGTGGGAACAGTAGGCACAGGTGGGAACAACACGACGTT
>CAJQZM010040391.1:23076-38124 GCA_907164665.1 Colias nastes | reverse complement strand
TAAAACTCTTTTAAAAATGTATTATAAATAAATTTGTGGTGTGTTTTGTATGATACACTTTCTAATATTATGAATGCGAATGTATTATAGTACATAAATGTAAATTATGTAATGTTACGATATATTTTCTGAACAGCTAAATTGATTTTGAAGATTTTCATAGTAGAATGGATAAAATTAAATAAAAAAAAAAGACGGGTTGCACTCCGGGAGTGCCGGCAGAAGTGAAAACTTGATTATTAACGTTGAGCATGTTTGATATTTTGGAATGGTATCCGTCTTACGCTTTTTCGATCAGGTCACGTGACCTGACGCGAGTTTAAGATTTTATACCCATTACAGAAAAAGTGCTCAACGCCGCTAAAGAAGTTTTCACTTCAAAAATTATTAATATTATTTATTATTATTATCATTTTAAATTAATAATTATTTCTTATTTTTATTTAACATTTTTAAAACATTATTATTAAAGTGAAACTTTTATTACATCGTCTCAAACTTTTTGGTCTGTGTAGCGCATGTCGCGTGACGGTCGGCTGCCGAGTAGGTATAAAGCAGTGTTCGGAACCGTACGATAATTATCGTACAAATACGATAATTTTGTGCCTAAGGCCGCGTTTCCATCTGCAAGTAAACTTCTGCAAGAACTGTCCGACAGTCTGTCTGACAGCAGCTTGCAAGTGTAAACTATGTAGCAAGTTCTGTCGCGACAGTTTGTCAAGCGCTTCTTGCGAGAAGTTGCGAAAGCGTGTGTAAACATGACTGCGTCTACTCGCGACAGATCTCGCTGCTTATCGGTCTAGTGCCGTATATCTCGCAGCAAGCTGCAAGTATCGCCCGCACGGCTTTTGTTTTTGTTTATTTGAAAATAATGAGTCGTGAATGCTCTTGTGGAGAAACTGTAAAGTAAATAGGATTTTATGAGATCTTAAGATGGAATAAAGTGATTATTTTTTGAAAATGAAATGAAATGAAAATTTATTTGTTTGAATTGTGGTTACAAAGTTTTTATAATAAATTTCATGTCCGCACAATTCACCAACAAATTGGCATACAAATATTTATATTATGCTTATTTAATTTTACAATTAAACTAATTAACGTTAGTTATTATTTAAACATTATATTATTTACATTAGTTCATTAGATCATTTTACATTTATATTTATACACATTAAGTATAAATTATACCTAGTATAGCAATACCTATCACAATTTTATTTATTACAAGTTGATTATTTTTATTGACCATCTTCCAGTTGTATTTCGCGCAATAAATTATGGTAAGTACCAGCTTCATGTTTCCTAGAAATCCAGTCTCGAACCCAAATTGATCTTTTTTTCTTTTTCGACAATAAAATTGTTAATGTAGCTGCTACACGTGCGCATCTAGACGACATTATTTCACAAAATAGAATAGAAAAATTGTGACAGTAATTCCTACTATCCCGTCACTCGCAAGATCTGGTGTGTAAACACCTCCGCGATAAGTTGCGATAGTATGATCCGCGAGCTTCTCGCATGACATTTATTGCAGCAATAAATTGCAGGATATGTAAACGATATTGCAAGTAACTCATGCAAGACTTCCGCGAGTTTACTTGCAGGTGGAAACACGGCCTAAGTTTCACTTTTACCGTGGTTTCATAAAACCACACAACATTTTTATTGTTTGATTTATTATTAAAGAAATAGCACTAAACCCGATCTTTTATTTTATTAACTTTATTATTTAAAAAGTACTCACGTTTTTCTGATATTCCAATTAAACATATTTTTTTTGAAGTACTTATAATTAATACAAGAAAATTTCTTATACATATTTAATATTCAAATGGAATAAACAAACTTTATTCAGTTGGTAAACAAATTTAAAATACATATTTATACTTTATTCATATATTTTTCCTTTAATAACTTATTGAACATAAAATTTACTTATGACACATATTTATTTACATAACTTATCGATAGTTCAACACGCAATTGATACCTACCCATCCCTATTTGTCACACACACATCTATATAGTATCTATAGCTCATCTGCCTACGATGCGCACTAAGCAATTTGTGCAATACACTCGCTTTACACTATTGTAATATAATATACTCTAAGTCCGTGATATAATGTAAACCGGGCATAAGCTGTGGGCATAAGACATATTAGACAGCCAGAGAATAATTATGTATTTTTATATAGTGATAGAAAATGGAATATATTATGTTTGTAATATTAATGGAATGATTTCCATTATAATTATTTAAATATATTACACATTAATTTGTTTAAATTGGTAGAGATCTGTTGCTATGTGTTTTTAACGTTGACATTCTCTACCTGTAGTCTATGAATTCTATGATTGACATTGACAGTTGACACCACATTTGACACAGAGATTTGAGGTTATTAATTCATGTGTTTATTGGATATCGCAGAATAATATTATTACTATAATAATATATTACGTGTCTACGCAGTCTACGCATTGGAATTTGGAAGTTGGAACTTCGAAGTCACGCAATCTGTCACCTACCTTAATGATTTTACGCTATTAATTATAAGAATCAATACGTATATAGTGAACTATATGAGATCTAGACATGAGTTTATCTAAAGGAAATACACGAAGAAACAGACCCCAAAAGCACCAAAATAGAACTGCATTTAAAAATGATTTACACGATACAAGTAAAAAGACAAAAATATTAAACTCTATGCAAGTGTCTGGTGTTTGTATTCGATGTAGGGAAATTATTGAATGGAAAATTAAATATAAAAAATACAAACCGCTTACTGCCCCTAAAAAATGTGTGGGTTGTGATGAAAAGGCAGTCAAACATGCTTATCATATATACTGTAGTAAGTGTGCAAGTGATAAACATGTCTGTGCAAAATGTTGTAAGCCTATAGATGTAAGTTTAACAATAATATATCGACAGTATATCTCTATGTAACTCCAGAAAATATGATGGATTATTTAATTTGTTTTTTTTTACAGATTGCTAATTCTGAAGGGGCTGAACCAGAGCCCAATGATACTGAATTGCAAGCTTTATTAAAAACCCTTCCTGAGAGAAAAAGAAGAACAGTCTTAAGGTTAAATTTAAAAAAATTCTACCTATAAATAAAAATAAATCCAATTGATTTATTTCATTATAATTTATTGTTCTTTATTAGTAATACATTTGATTATTATTTTACAAACTAAGCTTTCTCTTTTGTTTTAGGTATATCAAAAAACAAGATGGTGAACAAACAAAATCAGATATTGAAAAGATTGTTGCGGATATGTCCACATTTGATTTAGATGATTCATCTTTTGATGGATTTTCAAGTGATGAAGACTCTGAACATGAAGAACCCTAGATTTGATTTATTTCACTTAACAAATTTCATTTCTAAATTTCTGATGCAGATCTGTGGATTATAGAACAGTAAAATCAGAAAACTTTTTTGTATTCATTATTTAAAAAGATTAACTTATTGGTGTAAAAAATGTAAAGCTGGATGTAATTTTTACTTTCCAGTTTCCAGGCTCAGGATAATGTGAGCATCAATATATCCAAGGCATTAATAAGTTTAGTTTGTTAATCTATATCTATATATAAAAAAAAATGTATAAATTTATTTAAAATATTTTTAAATGATATGCAGAAGTCCTCATTCCAAATGCTGGACCTTTGTGACTGTGCACTTAGGTATCAGTTTATAAGTAATCAACTGAGCGGGTACCAATTATAATTTTAAACTATGTATAAATAAAAGAAGGAAATAAAGTGTCAAAATTTTATTGAATATTAATTTATTACATATTTTTCTTATACCTAAAAACTTCACCCAAGCAACAACGGATATAAATAGGTAGTCTTAATAAATTCTACTTCTCAATACAACATAACAATTTACATAATATAATGGTCTTATTAAAATGACTATGCCATAGGACATGGAATGCAGATTTTATTTAAGTTTCAAACAAAAATTACAAATGATAAAGTTCTTCATAAAATTTACCTTCCTACTTGCAAGTTGTTTAGTCCCATTTAGTACAGATAATTCACGCAGATAGTTTTACTGATGGTATAAATTAAAAAGCACCATGCTTTTAAAGACTTCTCAGCAGCAAAACAAGCAACAACTACAACACTGCCAAACACGCCTCTAACAAAAATGATTAATGCACTCATTGTTATATTTGTATAAATTTCACAATTACAATTTATAATTAACTAGAGTCTAGAGTTATCTTAAATCAAATTAGCAAAGTATTTGTTAATAACAGTTTAAATAAAGCTCAGTGTATTACTCCCCTTAGTGGGATTTTAAAAGGTGATATGAAAAATAAAATAATTAAATATAATTTAGTACAATTATTACAGGCACAATTATTAGATTTTATACAGTCATTCCTAAAGTTAAAGTATTAAGTAAGTCATAATCGATAACAATGAATAATTAATTAATTTAAAATTAATATCAAAGATATGCATGCCACCCCCATGACAGTACAATACAATGACGAAATAATAATGTTAAAAATGATAAGAAATTTTTAATTGTCTGGTGCAATAACATCTACCTATTTAATAGCTAGTTCAGCGTTTGTACTTACTGATAACTTCATTTTAGGCAGTTTTATTTATTATAAAGGTAGTTATTAGTATTTTAAGTGATATCAAAAACACCTATTTAAATTTGCATAAAAAATCTAGAATATTAGTATATTTGTGTTTATGATTAATAAATTAATTGTATACTTCTATAGAAAAGAAATTAAAACAGTTTTTCTTTTATTCCAATATTGTTCATAGTATTTGATTACTTGCATTATCTATATCTTTGATTAATATAAAAGTGAAAAACTTCAATCAGTAATCACCTTTATAGTAAATTATTATAGTTATGGTATTTACATATTAACAAATATTTCTATATTTCCTCGTATCAAATGATTCCTAGTTGATGAAGCTGAAAAAAAATAAAAGCATTTTAATGGGGCATATCAAAGCATTGTGATTGCAAAAAAATTATGAACTTGTAATTTAACTTACGAATCCTTGGCGTTCTTTTTCTTTTTGAAGTATCTGTTCAGTTTGTCTATCATCGAATTTAACAATAGCTGCCAAAACTTTCGCTAATGTTAAAGAGTGAGTCCCTGACCCTGTAAGGTATTCGTAAAGTATGTTCCTTAAGTACTCCAACTCGGTGTTTTCTTCAAGAGCATGCAGATGCCTCAAACTAACAAGCGCTTCATCAAGTTTTCGTTGCAGTTTCTCATTTGACAATTTAAGTCTTTCATAATTGTTTTGTGTATGATCAACATTTTTATTTAATGAATTATTCATTTGCTCTAGTTCATTGACCTTTAATTCTAGCTGACTTTTGTTTTCTAGTAAACTATAATACTTTTCATGAATATCTTTTACTTCACTATAATTATCATTTGTGCTTCTTTTCTGAATTGATTGAATGTTGGTGGTACTGTTATTTTGTGATTGTATTTGATCTTTTAATTCTAAGTTTTCTTCAATTAATAAGGAATTTTCCCGTAACAAATCTTCAATCTTCTCTTTACCAAGTTGTATTTCGTTTTTAAGTTCCTCATTCCCTTCCGGCAAATTGTCACTTGATGCAATCAATTCTCTCATTTTGTCATTCAAGTCACTATTCTCCTTCGAAATCTTACTTAAGTATGTTTGTAAGCCTTCAATATCTGAACACAACCGTCTATTTTCATCTTTAAGGAAGTCACATTCACATGTTTTACTATTGTGCAACTTAATATCTTCATTTAGATCTTGTATTTGTTGAATTTGATTTGCTACATCTTTTTCCAATTTTAAAACAGTTTCCTCTAGATTTTCTTTTTGTTTTTTGATTTCACTATGCACATTTTGCAGTTCATGTAATTCATTTTCAGCCATCTTATATTTGTTTTCAGTCTCTGCATGTATCGTTTTCAACTCTTGATAATTCTGATTTATTGTCTGTACATTTTTGTCCATTTCTAAATTTTTGTTTTGAACTTGGTCTAACATGTTTTTGTGCTTTTCTTCCATATCTGCCTTAGAGGAAATTAATTCATTGCTTTCCTGTTTCAATTTATTAATATCACTTTCTAATACACTTTGACATTTGTGTAGCTCAACTAATTTGGATTCAACATTTTTCGACTTGTTTTCAATTTCAGCAATGGTCAATTTTAATTCCTCGTTTTCTTTTTCTAACATTTTTAAATTATTCTCTGTTTCATGGTGTGTTGTAAGTGTTTCACTCAGCTGAGACTCCAATGATGTGTTCTTTTTATTTAATTCTTCTTGCAATCGTTTTAAATTACCATTTTGTTGTTCAAGAATCTGTAACTTACTTTCCAACTCATGAATGTAATCTTGTTTCCCCGAATTTTCGTTTCTAATTTTTGTTATTTCGTTATTTTCCGCCAATAAAGATTCAATCTTCTTTTGGTTGTTTTCTTTTTCATTTTTAACAGTTTTTAATTCTTCACTGAGTGCAATAATAGTGGCTTCTAACGTTTTGACTTTAGTTTCCAAACCTACATTATCTTCTTCTATAGATTTTAATTTATTTTTCAATCCCACAACATATTCATCATGTTCCATTTGCATATTCTGTATTTTTTCAGAGAGAACTGTGCATTCTGAAACACGGCTCTCTAAAGCCTCTTTCAAAGATAAACTATCTTTTTGAAGTAAATTAGCATTATCCTTAAGCAATTTATAATCATGGGTAATTTTTGCAATCTCTTCTTTTAATTGTGTATTACTCTGTTGTATTTTATTGGTATCTTGTTGGAATGCATTAAAATTAATATTTTCTTTTATTTGAGGTATCCATTCTGTCAAAACTTTTTTAGTGAGCAGTTTTGTCTCAGTAGAAGTAAGTACAGCTATATTTTGAATATCCAATAGCTCTTTTTTTAAATCTTTTAACTTGAAGTGTATCTTCTGATATTTGTCTACTTTTTGGAGTAATGTTACATTTTCGGCTTTTAAATGATCAAGTGATTTATTAAGTTCAATATTTTGATTTTGTAATGATTCATGATTATTCAATAATTTTTCAATTTCTGATTGTAATTTGACTAATTCAACCCTCTCCTCTTGTATTTCTGATTCCAAACTGCTACACTTTAGTTTCCAGGCAGTCACCTCCTCAGTTAGCCTTAGTTGATGGGATTCCAAATCATCTTGATTATGTTGTTCTAATGACTTCTTTACATCCTCCAAATGCTGTTTAAGTGAAACATTTTCATTTTCAAGCTTGTTAATTTGGGATCTCTTTTTCTCATTGTCTTCAGTTAACTGTGAGTTACGACTTTCTAAATAAACATTTCTATCAATTACTGACAATTTTTCAGCTGTCTCTTGTTTTAATTGCAAATGGAGACAGTTAATATCTTCTTCAGATTTTGTTTTGAGACCTTCCAGTAATTTTACTTTATCATTCAACTTTTCTATATCTTTATTTAATTCTTCTGATTTAGTTATTGCTACATTTAGATTGTGCAGGTCATTTGTCAATTTTGAGTGTTCCCCTTCCAACTTGACAATCTCATTTTGATAGTCTTTCACTGATTTGTTTAAAGACTTGATTTCATTTTGACTATTAGCTAAACTGTCTTTGAGTGACTTAATTTCTGCTTCTTTACTCTCAAGTTCTTTATGGATACTCAATTTATTTTCTGCAAGGGAAATAGCATATTCTTCTTCTCTTTTACTTAAGATTTGCACCTTTTTTTGTAATTGTGATATTTCCTCTTTAGCGTTTTGTAAATTTGCTTCCAAAATCGATGTTTCTTTATTCTTTGAAAATTCAAGAGTGTTATTTATGTTTTCTAAGCTTTCTACTTTTTCTAATAGTTCTTGGACTTGTTTTTTGCTCTCTGACATTTTTTCTATATTTAGCTGTAGCTGAATATTTTCTTTAGATTTTGCTTCTAAATCTAATGTTAATTTCTGGATTTCAGCTGTCATATTAGAATTCTTTTCCTTAACAGTTTTTAAAGAATCCTTATACTTAGCTAACAGTTGCTCTAGCTTTTCAATTTTATTATTTATGACAGAGACTTCTTCTTCCTCCTTTATTTTATCTTTAGATTCATTTTTTTCATTCAAATTAATTAATGGCATGTGAGAATTTTCTGTTGCGGTTTCTTTATTTTCTGGGATATTATTACTTTGCAAGAGATTGAGCTGAGTACTTAAAGCATCAATTTTCATTTGCTTTTCTTCAATATCAACCCGAAGAGCTTTTTCAAGGTGTGCCTATAAAAATGTTTGATTGTTATAACATACTTTAAATTAAAGAGATCAACTGAGAAGGATTGTATTGGTGTTATTATTTAACTTACTTTTGCACTCTGTTCTAATGAACACTGTTCTTTTAATTCTGATATTCTTCTGAGAGCTTTATCCTGAGTTTCAACTAACACATTCTACATGAAAAAAAAAAGGAATTAATAAATAATAATATAAGAAAACAATTTATAAATAATACAAATTATATAAAATAAGATAATAATAAATCTAACTTAACCCCTCACGCGTCCTACTATAACATACTGATTTAGTTACGAGCAAATAATGTACGTAGGACGCGTGAAGCTTTAAATAAAAATAATTTAGAATCTTTATGTACATTTCGGATTTTATAAAAAATTAAAATTAAATTAAAACAATATGAGGATAACAAAAAGACAATTGATTACAGAAATAATCAATATTATTGTAAATTTCATTTAAAGTACATACCTTTGCTTTAGCATTTTCCCTTTCAAGGAGTTTATAATGCCGAGCTAAATCTGAATATTGGGTTTTATATTTTTTACACCTGTCCTGTGTCCTTCTGTATGCAGCATATAGTTGTTCCTTAGTCACTCGGTCAAGATTTACATTTCCAGTTGTAAAACCTTTCTCTTCTGCTTCACTTGCTGATACTTCCATATCTGACTAAAATGAATAAGATGTTTCTTTTTCATTTTAACTTACAGCAATACAATGTGTGAGTAAACAAAAATGATAGTAGTATAAGAGTTTAATACTTAAAGATACTTATTTTATATTTCAATGTTACCTGCAAATGATACATTGATGGGCTTTCATAGTTAGGCAGTCGAAATGATATGTCGCTAGCAAATGAACTATTTGATAGTCGCCGCTGTCTATGTTTATCCTAAAAAATACAATAAATTGTTAATTTGCACTTGAATTTCACGGTTTCAATTTAACATGCACAAAAATTTTAAAATCACCTTACCTCATAATTTACTGTAAAATCAGCTAAATCTGAGGTACCTTGCATGGCTTGAGCAGAGTTTTGCATCACAATATTATCCTTATTGTTTGGATTTGTCTGATTCTTATTTGGTATATCTGAAAATGAAATTTATTCTCTGTCTCTTAATTCCCATTAATATAAATATATTTACATTATTTTCTTAATTTATACACATGGAGAATTATATTCCATATAAACATAATATGTGTAGATATAATTTGCTTTCTTAATTATAATTTTTTATATATCTTACCATTATCCCCTATTGAGAACAAATCATTGTTGGTAATATCTGATATACTGCTAGATGCAGAGGTAACTGCTGCCTGAAAGTTTTACCAACAATTTTAAAAGTTTATCAATAACCAGTGACGTAATTTATTTACTTTCATTTAGTGAATCTCTTTAGTTACAATTCAATCTTTTTAATATTTTCGTTAAATTTTTATTGATTTTCGAAATATTACCTGAGCAGCTTGGGCAAATTGTTGAATTCTTTGGGGAGATGATTTAACTTCTTCTGCAAGTTTATCTTTAAATTTTTTGAACATTGTCCTTATTTTTCAGACGAACTAAGACCTAATTTATGTGACACTAATTTTATGATGCCAATATCACTACGATAATGTGGTTAAGTTCAGTGATGAATTAATTGATTTAAAAATTGTATAGCTGAAATTTACGAAATTTATTTTCAATCACAACTAGTAATTATAATATATTATCTTGCTCATATTCATGCCATTACTCGACGTAGGTACTAGGTATCGAAACAAATTATACTTTTGACATTGACATATTCCATTTCATTATATATACACATTTCCAATATATATTACTATACTCTATGGACATATTAGTCCTCAAAATGCCACGGTCCACGAGTGTCATATTTTCGCAGAATAAAAATAAAATAATTACAAAGATAAAAATAAAATTTAGAGTGCAAATTATTCATTATTAATTCCACAGAACAGTATAAAAACAAATTTTGTTTTTACTGATCTGTGATTAATTCCAATTTATGGAATGAAAAAATAATCTCACTAAAATAAACCGCGGTATTTCCATTGGATTTACGCTCGGAAGAATAAGGATATACTATACTATATATATGTCGTGGCCATATCGTAGATTTGCTCATTTCATGAAATGGTCGCATTTCATGAAATGGTTGAATGTCTATTGGCCACATCATGATATGGTTTGAGCAGATCAACGATAAGAAATCGTTTCTCGATATGGCCAACTAAACGCGCGGTTTTTTCATGAAATGATCAAAATTATTTGATCATATCGTAAAATAGTTACATTAATTGTTGGTAGAGGCGCTGCAAGCGCTGTGTTTATGTGATGATGGCGGCCGCTGACGACAATTTTATTATTCGTAGTAAAAAACTTTAAAATTCGTTTTATTACAATATGAAGAAAGTCATAGCAAAGAATTTACGACGAAGAGGTTCGAGTACTATGGAAACTGCGGATATCTTATATTGAAGAAAAAATGCGTCTAAAATCCTATAACTATATTTATATATTATCTTAGTACTATAAATATACTATATATATATATATATATATATGTATATTCGCTTCTGGCACTCGCCGGTCGCTGCCGCGGCCGTGGCACTAACTTGAATGACAATAAAGAAATTCTTTAAATATTCTGTTTCTTTTTTAATATTTTATCGACTCCTTATACTTTAGGGGCCATCCATTAATCACGTGATGTTTTTTTTGGCATTTTACCCCCCCCCCCCTCCCTCTTGGTGATACGTGGTGAGGTTTAAGACTACCCCCTCCCCCTCTCCCCTATATCACGTGTATTTTTTCGTACCTGCAAAGAATCTATTTTTTATTTATAAAAAATTCTGGTATAAGTATCATCTAATTTTATTACAGAAAATTAAAGACTATAATTAACGTTCAGAGGTAGACAGAAAGGTTGCAGTTTGTTTTTGACTGACATAAAAATAATGAAAGAAATGCGAAAAAGTTTGTTTGTACATGAACATTATTTAATGTACA
This sequence comes from Colias nastes, assembly GCA_907164665.1. Lineage (NCBI taxonomy): Eukaryota > Metazoa > Arthropoda > Insecta > Lepidoptera > Pieridae > Colias > Colias nastes. The sequence continues at coordinate 26,797 of CAJQZM010040391.1, read as the reverse complement.
ATATTTTCGGACCAAGACTTTCTTCAACGCGAGTAACTGGATAAGCATCTTATTAACTAAAGATAAATACATGTAACGCCGCTTTTCGGTTGAGTATCGCGCGCTTGCCGAAAAAATAAGTACACGTGATACTTGACTTTACCCCCCCTCCCCCTGATGATATTTCGTGATTTTTTATGGACCCCTCCCCCCCCTTTCGAGCCTCACGTGATTAATGGACAGCCCCTTATACGATCTGGCTAAATGTGGATGACAAAATCGTAAAACATTGACGATTTAACGATCTGGTCAAACTATGTGGGCCACATCATGAAATGCGACCATTTCACGAAATGATCAATCATTTCATGATATGAGCAAATCTACGATATGGCCACGACATATTATATTATACTACCGCCTCATTAATTAGTTATCTGTGGCGTTTACGAGACTTCTTTCGTAGCACATTATCCACCAAAATAGAGAAAAAAAAGTTTGACTTTGACATAGTAAGAGTTCTGTTATCTGTGGTAAATAGTAAATTCAAAATTGACATTTGGTACAAATTTCAAATACCTACAAGGTGAATAATTATTTGGTTTTATGTTCTTTCATTTCAAACATTAATATTTAACCATTCAAATTTTGGTGGAAATCCAGTGATACCTTTTATATTAAATCATCAGTGGGCTATAAGAAAAATCATGTATGTGCATAACCTCGTGTCACAAGTTTAAACGAAACTTTATTCGTAAGTACCTACAAAATGAATGTTTCCAATTCAAAACTTCTACAAATCGCCGCAATAGGTGGATTGGTAGTCACTAGTACTGGATTATACCTGCAAAGAAAATTAGTCGACAAAGTAAGGGACTTAGATTATTATAAACTTGCTCTCAAAAAGTTAAGATCACATCCAGGCGCTGTTTATCATTTAGGAGAACCAATTAAAGATAAGAGATTTAAACTAAGTGACAATGAAAAAAATTATTGTGACCAAAAAACGGCCAGATTTCAAATACCTGTAGCAGGACCTAAAGATCGAGGGAGTTACTTCATTTGGGCTGAAAATCAAGAAGAAAAATGGTTGTTAACAAAGGCCGAGTTAGAGTTAAAATCAAAACCAGATGAAAGATTAGTCATAATTAAACCCTAATTTTATCATAGGGATTATGAAATAGAAAGTAGCAAAATGTAGTACTTAATATATAAATAAAATATTTATTTAAAAAGTTACTCATTTTTTTTCTTTTTCAGTATTTTTTATATAAAATAAGTAATTTATACTGTTGCCAAAATGTTTGTTGGTTACTCTATAGAAAGATTTATGTACCACAACACATTACTATGTTTAGTGAGATCATTGGAAGATAAAAAAATAACAGTAGATCTAAGAAATGACACATATGTTTGTGGAGAACTAGTATCTGTTGATGGGTAAGTTTAAAGTTCTTATTTAAACAACATTCAAAATAAAATTAATGGCTCATCATTGACATGAATTGACATAAAGAGCTGCTCAATTTTTATTTTTTTAGATATATGAATATTTCACTAAACAAAGCTGTGTATTGTGACCCACAAGGAAATGAATACTTTTTTGAAAATCTATTTGTTCAAGCTCGAAATATTAGATATATTCATATCCCAGAATCAGTAAGTACATGTTTTGATAACAATATATTATCTAACCAAAATGTCATTTAATATTTGTAAATTCACATTACCTATTTAAAACATAATATTATGATATTATCAAGACTGCTAGATTAACCAACATTTTGGATTGTAATTGTAGGTCTCCATAATTTCATCTATAAAACAAGAGCTGCGTTGTAATAAACAAACTCCAAAAGAGAATCCTACAGCAAAATCAAGGAAAGTTCAAAAGGCGCAGAAGCAGCATATGGAAATTGTAGCATCATTAAATATTGAAAACAATGTTAAACCATCAGAGTAACATGCAATAAATAAAACAAGGTATTTTACAAAAATTTACTTAGTTTTATTAAAGGAATATTTATAAAAATTGTGTTTTCCACAATTACAACTTAAATACAGTTCAGGATCACGACATAAAAATTCTATAAACCTAGTTTTCATGTTGCTCAGTATTTTTATCTGGCACTCCAAGAAATTGTCTATCATTATTTATTACAATTTGGTGAATTTTACCACCTTTGTTTATAGATTTTTTGTTGTCTGCGTCATATTCTTTAATTAACGAAGAATTAAGGTTATTGTCTTTTAAATTATTGTGGGGCACAATACCATTTGACATCATGAACAGTTTAGGTTTTTCATCTTCATATTCAACAATTTTAATGTTTTGTGCATAAGTTCCACTTGTATCTGAATTCTTTTCAAACTGGTTTTTGTTGAAATTAGCATTACATCTATTCAGTGTGAGATTTTTATGCTTAAAATTTTCATTCTTATTGGAATTTTGCAAATCCTCAGTGTTATTCATTTTGTAAATATTAAGCTCACCATTCATGAGATAATGTTGTTTGGGTGGTGGACACGAACTTGATTGCTGCACCAATTTAGCCTTTTGATGAACAAATAAAACTTGTTTAAACAAAGGTGGTTTTGTATCAACATTATTAGGTCGAATGAATATGTCATCCTCTTTTAATTCTTGAGCGGAAGGAGTCGTCGTGTTTTGCACCTCTGTTATTTGACTGCACAAGTAATTAGATTGATTAATACTTGCAATTATTGATGTTGGACTAGGTGACGATTGCATGACATTTGGGCGTTGTATGGCTTGGTTTATCACACCTGCAATCACAAAAGATTTAGCTTCTATGGAAAACAAAAATTAATAAAACAAAACTACTGTAATATGTACCTTGAGGTTTATATTTAGCCAGTTGCGCATAAACTTGTTTTATACGTTCGATATTAATTTGTGACGCCTTCGTGTGGTCCACCATAGGCAATGGATAATCCCTGCCAATGATACACCGAGCTGCTTGTTGAACAGAGTCTGGCGCCACCCAGGGTTCATGAATATACCTAGTTGGCATATTCTTCAACGCTGGAATATATTTCCTGAAAAAAAGTATTCATAATGTACGTGTATAGAATTAAATTAATTTATAAAACAACACAATGTGTAAACACAAAATGTTTAAAAATAACAGCAATCTTGCATTACATTTGATAGATGTCTATTTACCTGATAAAGTCACCATTAGGATCCGTTTTACGTCCAAATCTAACAGGGCAGTAGCAGTGAAAAAATTGTTGAAAAAAGGAAGAACAGGATAACCACATCCACATGCCGGCATTCACAGACCAATCTGCATCTAATAGTAGCTCATCAAATACCTGAAAACAAAATCTTTTAGAGACCACAAAGTTTGCAAAAAATGTCCATAAGTGTAGTCTATCATTTCCTACCCACTACTTCCAATTTTTTTTTTTGTTTAGTCATACATTTAATTAAAAAATTATTTAATTTTCGGAAAACATCTCTCGTTATAGTTATTGTTTATATAGTTTGTTTTGCAATTTTTGGTTTTCAAGTCTTGTAAAGTCTTCTCTTCTATTCTTCTATGGTGACCTTTTGATAATGTGTATATTGAAGTTTTTTATAACTCTTTAAGTTGATTTTATTCCACTTGACACTAGGACTCGCATTTTTCATACAACATTCTTCAAAGTTTAAAAATAGCAAAGAAAACTATACAGGGTTACAGGTTAAGTCGACCTATTCCTGTTAAGAGCGTGT
>CAJQZM010040391.1:0-18076 GCA_907164665.1 Colias nastes | reverse complement strand
ACACGCTCTTAACAGGAATAGGTCGACTTAACCTGTAACCCTGTATATACAATTTAACCTTTGAAACTTGCCTTCATCCCTTCTTCCCATGAGATCCATAAATCACCCCGAGTTAAAAAACAGGCCACTGCATGTCTTGCTAAATGGTGGATCCAGCCTTCTTCTCTGAGCTGAATCATAATAGCATCGATCCATGGAAAACCAGTTTGACCCTGAAATTATAATGGATCATTAAAAAAATTTAAGCTTCAAGGTTGTGCAAATATGAGATTTAAAAAATAAACACTACTAATTAGCATAATATTTTATTCAAAATTTAGTTTATTTTTTGCTTCGGAATTGAAAACGAATGACTATAGCAATGTGTGGACAGTACAAATTTTAATAGTGTTTGAAATCTTAAAAAAATATAATGTGTCTCTACTGACTACAGACTTCAAACTGATTTTTTTTTTTCAAGACAAACATTACCATATTAATATTTTGTATAAAAGTACTCACATTCGCCCATTTTGCCAAAGCATCTTGATTTTTCTCCCACGGAATTTGTACGCAAATGGGATTTCCTACCATTCTGTCAAAATTAGGGTTGCGAGTTGCTGCGCAATAAAAAAATTCTCTCCACAATATTTGGCCATGTAAAGACAGGGGTGGGCGAACTCTTTTAATCCTCTTATAGAGTTCTGTTAACTGATAATAAAATAGACGCGTCGAAAGACATCCGAATCTAAATTGAAGAATCATTCGTTAAAATATTTATAATCCTTTTTTTATTTTTTTAGTAATAATTTTAAATTTTTAGTTAAAAAAAAATATTTTAAATTTCACTCTTATCAAATAAAATTTTTTAATCTTAATCTTAACTATAAATAGACATGATTGGATGTATATGTGAAGTATAAAATGAATTAAGTGAACAAATTATGATTAATGAAAAATGTCGCCTTAAATACATACAGTGTTCATGTATATATGCCGATTTTCATGAAGGATACCTTAAATAGGGCGATAATCCCGTTTGGCTGGCTAACAACGATTGCGGCGTCATTTTAGGTCGACCAAATGAAGCTACCCATGCTTTCCTCTCTAGGTGTCGCTCTAATCTAGCTAGGGCTTCGTTTTCACCACCAATCCACACTGGCGGCTTTAGACCTTCGGTTTCAAATCCTGAAGTAGAAAAAAATAAGTAAAAAAAATGCTGAAATAAACAACAATCGTATTGATATATTATGTATTGTGTTATGTATGCCGCTCTTTTATTTATAGCTTTAATTGAAGATGGATTGTGTATTAAGCAAGCTGTTTAATTGCTAACATAATAAAGAAAATGTATAGTATACTGTTTTTTTTATTATAGGTATTAAAATCAATCAGTAATAATGAAATATTACGTTTATGCTTGTTTGCCAGATTTATTAGAAAAATAATCCAACAATTTTTAAAATTCGGAAAAGTAACATAAAGGAGAAAAATACTGTTTCGTTTCAACGGAAGCCCTTTCAATTATAATTGGACAATTCTAGGCAATGTTTACGAAAGCCCTTTTTTGCGCAACTCTTTTGAAGTCAGTGTCGTAACTTTGTTCCCGTGTAAATTTCGTATTGCTTTTATTTTGAGATTTGTGGCTTGTGTTTTATTTTTTCTTTTGTGTAGGTACCTACCTACTACCTAGTTTTTACCATCAAATAAAAAATGATGGTGCTATCGACAAGTAAACATAATATGAATACAAACCAAGTTCTTCCAAAGTTGGTACTCCAAAACGATCATCATGGTCCACCGCAAGAGGAGTCGTGGCACCATTTAAACTTTGTAATGAAATCGCGGATTCTGCAGGAGGCGGTGCGGGCATGCTCGCAATCAAAGCTTGGAATTGATGATATGTTAGTGGTGCTTTTCCTCCATTTCTTTCTATTATTCTGAAAACGTTACTTTTTTTGAAAAATTCCTCCTATTCAGATAAAGAACAAAAATTTAAAAGTAAGATAATTCATCAAATCTAAGCATAAAAATTATATTTACTGGTCAAGTTTGTATAAAGTATGTGAAACGCGCGAAATAACGGTTATACCGACTTCGCGACATTTCGTCATAATATTGTGATCCCGGACCCTGCCATAGGGCTCAGGATCCTCTTCGAAAGTGAGCGCCGTTGTGCCCCACTCACGAAATAGTTTAGGTAACGCATCTGCAGGCTGTCCGCGTATCACGAAAAGGCGAGAGTTTAATTTTCTTAAGCTACTATCCAAATCTTCTAGACATTGTAATAGGAATCTGAAATGATGAACGATTAATATTTTCCAAAGAGAAAAAAACATATTATTTGAAAGAAAAATATTTACCTCCATTTATTAATACCGACATTCGAGGAACTTGCGAACCACGGATCAATTATAAACACGCATCGAAAAGTGACTGCATCAACTAATCCCTCTCGTAAAGCGGGATTATCGTGGAGACGTAAACCTTTTCGAAACCAATGAACTGTGTGTTTGAGAGCTGGTTGACGAGTTGGGGGAGTGGAGGAAGTAGGTGCAGGGCCAGGATTACGCGAGCTGGACGCCGGCAGCGTCTCTGCAGCAGCTGACATACCTACGTCACCGACATTACTGTCTGGAAATGTAAGGAAATTAATTATTTTCTATTACAAATATTACTTTATGCCTTACAAAATACTGCTATTAAATTCTTGTGACCTGTACCTACAACAATTCTATTGTTGCCGATGTGTTTACATACAAATTTACAGCTCAATTGTTTGATCTTCATGTTTAAAAGTATTAACCAGTTTAAAAGGAATCGCATCTCTTTAAATTTAGCAATTAAAATTAGCACAGATATACCACGTTAAGAAAACTCAACTGGCACTCGAAACAACTTGAACTCACGTTACAGTATCGTCGTTTGATTTCTGTTTGACGATGCTCGATGTGTTTACGACTTACGCGTACAGCGCGCATGCGCTTATTTGCGACTTCTTTTAGCGTTAAGAGCCACCGCGCACGAGCAACTTTGTCTCCGCAACTATTTTGTCTCCGCAACTATTTTGTCTCTCCCACCCATGGGCTAGTATGAAAGTGCGCGCACGTAGCGACGCAACTCCCCATACAAATTGATGGGAGAGACAAAATAGTTGCGGAGACAAAGTTGCTCGTGCGCGCTGGCTCTGACTTTCTACCCAGATGTAACGTTTCGGTTGAAAATATTCTTAGTAGCATCCAATAAGATTGATCTAATACAAGAATTTTGTATCCATAGTTCTCGTTACAAGTTCATTAGTTACAAAAATAGGTACCTACAGCTTCCATGCAGTTTCCAAATATTTTTTTTAGGTAAGTTCAAGTTCCCAAATTATTTAAAAATCATAAAATATGTGAGTGTGCCAATTTACTCAGTTTTGGAGATAAATTTCATTGTCTTCATCAGTCTCATAGTGAGGTTTTTACAGCATGGATACATTTGTATCATTGCAATTGTACAAAATTAACTGTAAATGCAATTATAGACTATGGGCATATGCTAATTGCATATTTGAGTAGTGAAAATATAGCATAATTTGATGCCTTAATTATTCTGATAATACTGATAATGGTAACTGATTGCATAGTCATCAATTATAATATATTATATGGTACATAGCAATTTAAAACAAATATTTTATTATATTATTTACAAGTAAATTTGCTTGCCTACTCATTTCAGTGTATAACTAACTACCTGGCAAGCAGGTGTAAACAGGTAAGTCAAAATAGGTGAAAAAAAAGCATATCTAACACAGAATAGAATTTGACCGGGTTAAGATATAGACTGAAAATATTTTATTCCATAATTTACTCTTATTTTTGGCTGAATATTATCAGTTGAATTGCCTTGATAATATGTTTTTCTTTATTTATTAAAAAAAGAATAATTCATGCCTGATATTCTCCATTTCGGATAAAAAATCAAGAGATGAGGATATTAAATAAATAAATAAGAAATTATAAAATCTGAGATATATCATCTGTAGATTTATCAGAAATGAAGACATGACATTTTTTTGATTTTTATTTTGATTATTTTTAACTTTGATATCCGACATCAAAATTTAAAAATAAGGATAACTTATGATCCGACTGACAAATTTAAAATTAAAAAAATATCACCTTTAGATTATTTAAAGACAAAAATACGACTTTTCTTTTTTCCATCGATAATTAATTTTTCTAGTAGATATACGTCCCAGAATATTCTAAGCCGAAATGAAAAACCAACTGATATCACCTTTTCAGAATCCAAAAATAAACTAAATTTGAAAGTTTCACATTTATGAAACAACTGGGAACACGGTGAAAGCTTCCCAAAAATTTATTTTTAATTTAAAAATATGTTCAAAAATAAAAATAAAAATTTTATTCATTATCATCTGTAGGTAAATCAATGACAAACAATTTCCAATTTGTAAAACTTGAAGGACTTAATTTCGCTTTTAGATATCCCCATCTGAAATTATATTTTGTCTGCTGTCTGCTTAATTCAGGGTCATAAGAATTATGAGTAATTTATGTTGTTTACAATTAAAATAGTTTATCAGAAAAAACAAAAAAACAATTTTAAAAGAATATAATATATGTAACATGAGTACTCACCTCTGTAATTATAATAGGTACACTACTAATAAATTGCCTTCAATTAGGCAATTCTTTTAATAAACAAATTCAAAAGCCTCACTCGAATAAGGGACACTTCAATATTTAAGAATTATATTAAGTATGTTTTCATCACTTCATAAAAAACTTCACAAGTCGCAATTATTAAGATAGAATTTATAAACAATACTGTTTTGTAGTCATATAAATGACAGACACCATTATTTTTATGATCACTTCAAGGTCCAACTTCTGGTACGTATATCAAAGCAAACAGACCATAATCTACACTAATTTCACAGGTCTGAGGTCACTTATTAATTAGGTAGCACTTATGCTGTTTCTAGAACTTATGTAAATTGAAAACTCTGCTTATGCTGTCAGTCAGAAACTCGGAATTTGTCCACGCCGCTTGCAACGTGACTTCATGATCTACACATACTTATAACATTCTAGATATACTAAAACGTGAATCGTTCTATATTATGTACTGCGTAGTGTTAAATTTTGTTATGTAGGTGGGTAGATCATGATTTAAATGTATTTCACTGGAGTGTAAACAACTAACAAGTATTTTGCTTTATTTTTTTATCAAACGGTAATCATTACAATTTACAAGTATTATCGTGAGTATAAACTATAACCATGAACGCATTTCATTAAAGAAACGAATCTTAAATGGCGGCGCTTATCATTCCCTCAGCCCTCTCGCTTACACACGGCCGTACGGCATCCAAAAAAAAATAGGGAAAAGTAAAATCACTAAAATGTATTTGATTTTCCCTATAATAGTTTTTATCATAAATTTACAATGACAAAATTATGTATTTGCGATAGTAAATAATGTTTTATTGGAATTTGACAAAATATGTTCTTTGGGAAAAGTTGTTCAGTTTTATGGGCTCATTACAAGTATTATGGGGATTTTGTTGCATTCTGTATTGACAACGGACCACTTTGGTCACGACACCTGGTGTTCAAAAAAAGAACTAGTTTTAGTGTGCACTTAAGTACACAAGTATATTACCGAATCTATTAAAAAAATTTTTTTTTTTAAATTAATAAAAATTCTTTAAAATTTCGTACTAAAAATAAAAGTAGAGTTTATTGTGCGGTGAACGGTTGTGGTAGTAAATCTCATACGAATTTAGAAGTTAGTTTTCATGCTATACCTAAACCTGGTAGCAGTTTTGTTTATGTTGAAAATTATTTCGGAAAAAAAGAAAAAGTAGATCGATGTAAAGCCTGGCAGCGTGCTTTAAAATTGAAAAATATAAATCCGCATATGAGAGTGTGTTCATTACATTTTCAAAGGAATGATTTTATTGTACCAAGTAAGTTGACAATGTTTAACCTCAAATATAAATGTAAATATAAATCTAAAACTAATTGAAAAATTTGTTTTTCAGGTGTTATTACTAAAAAGATGACTTTAAAAAAAACATGTGTTCCATCGTGTAATCTACCAAGCTCTGCTAGAGAATCAAATAAAGCTAAAAAAAAATATAGAGGCACGACATCAGCGTCTAGTAAATCGGAGTTTAAAGAAGGATACTGTGAAAAAACATAATGATATTAATGAGGATTCATTAATCCATTCATGATCCAACAAATTGAAAAAAATCATTTATAGAAAACATAAATAATTAAAATTGATGACACTAATTCAATGTAAACTTATGGTTAATTCTTTTGTTGCACACAATACGTAGCCATGTTTTTTAAGCCCCGCCCACTGGTCCGTTGTCAATACGTAAATATGATAATTCATATAAATACACAAATACCATAACAAAAAAGTTTGTCATTATACAATTTGAAATAATTAATAAAATAATTATCCATTTACATTATTTTTATTTTCTTTTTTGCTGACCCTACCATATGTCAGTGTCAGCTTTGGCCGCCATTGAAGATTCGTTTCTTTAATGAAACGCGTTATACCACAGACTAATAATAATATACTACGTATACAAGTTATACTTATTGCATTTTTAAAAACATGTTGAATTTTTATAATAGGTACTTGGTTTAGTTATAAGCTAAGACTAAAATTATTTGAAAAATATTTTTATGATTAAATAAACCATAACGTGGTTTTAGATAGGTAATAAATAATAATTATTGGCATTAAAAGATGAAACAGGTACCTACCTGTCTACAATATATTATAAAAAATATGAATACTAAACGATTCATTACTAAATATTTAATCGGATGAAGGGATGACCGGTTGAAATTTGGGATCAGATTTCAGAATATGGATAGTGAATAGCTTAAATTGTAAATTTACAGGGCAACGAAGCAGTCATGAAGTAGGTAGCTCAGTTGATTTTTTTTATATCATAACTGACCGTTTGGTAATGACGCTGCCCTCCAAGCCAGAGGTGGCCCGTGGATTCGATTCCCAACCAGGGTAAATATTGGTGTGATGAACCTCGATGTTTGCTCTGAGTCTGGGTGTTAATTATCTATATGTAATTATCTACATGTTTATCAGCCATTTGGTTTCCAAAACACAAGCTAAAGCTTAGTATGGGATCAGATCGAGCCGTGTGTGAAAAATGTTCTGAAATATTTATTTATTTAAGTAAATTGATGATTGATATATTTGCATATAAAAAATATGTAAAACTGTTTTAGATTATTCCATTGCGGTTACAAATAGAACAAAAATTATATTTTATAGAACATCTGTATCCAGTTTTTGGCGAACCTTTGTATGTTTAGTCTGTGGTTGGTGCATCTCTTGTCAACCTGTCAGTGTCATTTTCATATTGTTCTTTCAAAAGTTTCCCTCAGCGAGAGTGTACGTAAATTTTTAGATTCTGTTTTGCATCTATTGAAATCACAATGTATTTGTTTAATTTTTACTTTTTGAATTTAAAATATGCATTGCTTACCAGTTTACAAATAAACTGTGTTTATATTATTCCTTCAATGGTGCTAAACATTTACAGTGAGGGCTGAAACGTTACAATGGGTCGTGTGATTCGTGCGCAGCGTAAAGGTGCCGGTTCAGTTTTCGTATCGCACACCAAGAAGCGAAAAGGTGCCCCTAAACTCCGTTCGTTGGATTATGCTGAACGCCATGGTTATATCAAGGGAGTCGTAAAGGTATATTTCTTAACCGTATTTACTATACTGTACACATGCATGATTTGATAAATTATTTGGTATCAATAATTTTAGGACATCATTCACGATCCTGGTCGTGGTGCACCTTTAGCGGTTGTTCACTTCCGTGACCCGTACAAGTTCAAGACCCGTAAAGAACTTTTCATTGCACCTGAAGGTCTGTACACTGGTCAATTTGTGTACTGCGGAAAGAAGGCTACACTTGAAGTTGGTAAGTCGAACTATAATGTGTTTCTCAATTATCTTTTTGCCTTGAAATGTTAAGTAAAAATGAAAAATTATGAGATTTGTTTGTTGTGATGACTTCCTTACCTACCCTGATTGTGAATGATTACAAAGAGGCTCTTTCTGATGTTCAATTAATTTCTTTATATTAAACGCATTTTATTATTTACATTATAACAAAATATACCTTACAGGAAATGTTATGCCCGTTGGAGCCATGCCTGAGGGTACCATTGTATGTAACCTCGAAGAAAAAATGGGTGACAGGGGCCGGCTAGCCCGTGCATCTGGTAACTTTGCCACAGTTATCGGCCACAACCCTGATGCTAAGCGCACCAGAGTTAAGCTGCCCTCTGGAGCCAAAAAAGTGTTGCCTTCAAGCAACAGAGGAATGGTTGGTGAGTAACATTTAAAATTATGCTGTGTAACATTAAATTTATCTCACAGGATTACAGATGATTCAGTATTTCACATATAATCCCATCAATGTAAAATTGAGTAACATGATGACTTTCACTTACCTACTCTGAAATGTTTAATGATTACACAGAGGCTCTTTCTGAGGTATTATTACAAATGTTCTACATAGGAAAGCAAAGGAGCTGGATGCTAAAGTGTTCAAATTTGCAGGCATTGTTGCCGGCGGTGGTCGTATTGACAAGCCCATCTTGAAGGCTGGTCGTGCCTACCACAAATACAAGGTTAAGCGTAACTGCTGGCCGTACGTGCGTGGTGTGTCCATGAATCCTGTGGAGCATCCCCACGGTGGTGGTAACCATCAACATATTGGTAAGTTTTTTGTCATTTTATGATAGCTGATAAAATCTAAAACTTAAGTTGACTGTTGACGATTTGGTTACTTATTTATTGTGAGTATTGGAAAGAGTTGAAATAATTGATTGTTTGATATTTTTTTCAAGTAATATGTCAAGTAAATTATGGATAGTATATTGAACTTAAGGTTAACTGACAGTAATAAAATATCCCTAAGAATATTATCTTTAGTATATGTTCATATTTATGCATCTCTTGATTTTCTATAAAATGTAATGTTTAAGAATAACAGCCATGCTATGAGTATTGTGATTTTATTTGATAAAATTAAAAGTGTTGCGTGATAAAATAAAACAATAAATAATATTTGTATAATTAATGTACCTAACATTGTGGATGAACATCATTATACTTTTATTGATGGATGATAGATTCATCAATGAAACATTTAATAATAGAGTTATCTAGTGGTCCGCCCCGGCTTCGCCCGTGGTACATAATATTTCGCAATAAAAGGTAGCCTATGTCCTTTCTCGGGTATCAAATATCTCCATACCAAATTTCATGCAAATTAGTTCAGTAGTTTAGGCGTGATTGAGTAACAGACAGACAGACAGAGTTACTTTCGCATTTATAATATTAAGTATGGATAGTATGTACTTAGAAAAAATATTACCACCTTGAGAATACATCAAATGAGGTAGTGGTTGGATTACCACACTTGACTCTATCTGCACAAGAATATAAATGCCAATTGAAGTTATTTGGACTAAATATTTGTTATTCTTAATTACAGGTAAGGCTTCGACTGTCAAGAGAGGAACATCCGCTGGTCGCAAGGTTGGTCTCATCGCCGCCCGCAGGACCGGAAGAATTCGTGGTGGCAAGACAGAAACCAAGAAGGAGACGTAAATGTAACTTTATACAAATTAAAAAAAATAATCAAATTTTTGCCTTTTTATTTCACAACCAAATTCTTAAAATGTGTTAGCTATAGAATACATTACTGTTAAATTATTAAATACTAGATTTCCGCCCGCGGCTTCGCCCGCGTTTTCAAAGGAAAACCCGCATAGTTCCCGTTCCCGTGGGATTTCCGGGATCAAACCTATCTTATGTGTTAATCCAAGTTACCCTCTATATGTGTGCTAAATTTCATTGTAATCGGTTCAGTAGTTTTTACGTCAAAGAGTAACAAACATCCATACATCCATACTTACAAACTTTCGCCTTTATAATATACTAGATTTCCGCCCGCGGCTTCGCCCGCGTTTGATAGATAGATAGATAGATAAAACGTTTATTCATAGAACACAATCACACTTACAAATAAAACAAAAGACAAAAAACAGTAAAACAATACAGAAAACACTCATACACACAGAAATATTAAAAGTATAACAATTAAACCGTTAATGTGCACAGCGTTCTACAAACAGGCCTTGGCTCAGCATAAATGTCAGAGTTTTTAAAGAAACCCCGACGCTGATATTCTGCCAATGCCTCTTGAGGGCAGAAAATTAAAAATAAACTTAAATAGATATATAATGCAAGGGAGATAAAGGTTAAATATTTATAAAATTATAGTATATAATATCAATAAACATATATGTACACAAATGAAAGGGCAATACACAATATAAGAAATAATAATAATAAACTTCAGGAAGTAACAAGCATTCCACAGAAGTTGTAGATAACCCTATAGGTTTACGCCTTACGGCAGAAACAAGACTGTGCAAATGAATAAAAAATAAACAAAGAAAAATAAATAAATATATCAAAATTATGGAACTGATTTTTGTATTCCTAGAAGGTAGTCTCGATAGACAGTTTTGAATCTTGATTTGCAACAAATGTTGCGTATGGGTGGAGGAATGTCGTTCCAACATTTTGTTGCACAGTACTTGAAACTGCCGCGGAAAGCCATTGTTCTATGTTTTGGAACAGAAAAAGTATTGGTACCGAATCTAATTGGGTTACAACCACGATCCTTTCGCCACGTTAGCTTGTCAAACAAGTAAGCTGGGCGTTTGGTCTTCAAAAGGTCAAATAGGAAGCAAGCCAGATATAATTTTTGTCTACCTTTCATATTAAGAATATTTGATGAATTCAGAAACGGAGTGATGTGAGATCTAGGTGGGACATTGAAACAATATCTAATGCAAGCATTCTGTATTCTTTGAATCAAATGTTGTGATCGCTGAAGAAGGCATGGCCCATAGGTGTTTATACAATAATTGAGTTTAGATAAAACAATTGTTTCGCATAAAAGTAGACGAAGATCAGTGGTTATGAAAGGACGAAGTTTGTAAATCACTTTCAAACGATAAAAGCAGTTACGAACAGTGTCCAGCACATGACTTTCGAAATTAAGATTGTTGTCAAAAAGTAGCCCTAAGTTTTTAGCCTCATCTACTTCAACGATTGGAATGTTGTCTATACATAAGGATAAACACAAATCTTTGATGGATCTCACCTGCCGCTTCGAACCAATTACCATAAATTTGGACTTGTTGGGGTTTAGTATCAATGAGTTCATAGAAGCCCATGTAGAAACACGATTCAAGTCCTGCGATAACCCATGTAAACACTCCGCAGGATTATCACGACTTATTGGCGCGTACACCTGCAAATCGTCCGCGTAAAGGTGATAATTTGAATGTTTAATACACTCAGTTATGTCCGCAGCGTAGATGGTGAAGAGAAGGGGCCCAAGGATCGAACCTTGTGGAACACCGCGCGTAACCGAAAGTACTGATGAAAAAGATGATGTACCATCATTATTTGTGATGACAACCTTCTGAGCGCGATGGGTGAGATAGCTTTCGAACCAATGAAGCGATGAGTCATTGAAACCATAATAGGAAAGTTTACTAGTCAAGAGGGATAAATTTAGAGAGTCAAAAGCACGTGAAAAGTCGAGGAGTGTAAGTATAGATGCACTGCCACTATCCTGGGTAGACAGGATATCATCAACTACCTTCAGCAAAGCAGTACCAGTACTACGAGACTTTCTGAAGCCAGATTGGAGTTCCGGTAATATGTTATTTTTTTCACAGTACTCAACCACCTGATTATAAACAATTTTTTCCAGTAATTTGGAAAGATACGGGAGAATACTAATAGGCCTAAGATCTTTAAGTTCTGTGGGATTATTAGATTTAGGAAGTGGGCGAACAAGAGCCAATTTCCACTGTGATGGGAAAATTGAGGATTCCAGGGATTTGTTTATGATGGATGTTATTACTTTTAGTGTAGATGGCAAAGTGAGCAAAATCATGTCTCTGGATATATCATCTGAGCCCCGCGCATTTGATTTAATAGAAACTATAAGTTTACCTACGATATTTTCATTGATAGTACTGAACTTAAAAGTATTTTGACAAAACCTGTGACTTTTGAAGTAGTTTAGTGTGCTTACATCTGCATCACCAGTACCAGGTATATTAAGAAAGTGGGTATTAACAGCATTTGGGTCAGCGAGATGATCAGGTAAATCTGTACAATTATTAAAACTGGGTATAACCTTGCTTTTTAAATTTTTCCATAAAGCCTTTGGATTCTGAATATGAGCATTGATGTGAGTATCATAAAAAGCTAACTTTTCTTGATACATACATACGTTTACAAAAGTTTTTAGCGATTTATAATACAATTTGTCGTCAGATGATTTACTTTTACGATATTTAGAATGAGCTTCATCGCGAACTGACATCATAAGACGAAGGTTAGATGTCAACAGAAATAAATCTCTGGAAATTGAAAATAATTAACCCAGGTTCAACCGCCAGTACAGAACCTGTTTCAAAGAAACAATCCCTATGGGTGAAAGCTATGGAATTAGGTATTAAAACTTTATCACCCTTGATTCGTATCTTATTACTAGCTGTGCTCCGCGGTTTTACCCGCAGTGCTCCGCTCCTGTTGGTCTTAGCGAGATGATATATAGCCTTCCTCGATAAATGGGCTATCTAACACCGAAAAAAATTTTCAAATCGGACCAGTAGTTCCCGTGATTAGCGCGTTCAAACAAACAAACAAACTTCAGCTTTTTAATATGTATGTATAGATATGAGTTAGCAAAATTTTGTCGAAATTAATATTTATGTTGACTGAAGATTAAAAAAAAACTGATGTTCAGGAGAGTTAAGATTATCCGTGCAGGAGACACCGTTTAAACACCAGATGTTACTGTAGAGTAGAACATTAGTTACATATTATATTATAAAATCGTAAAACAGTAGAAACTGTACATTGACTATTTTTTTAAAAGAATACTTGGGAATATTTTTTTATAAGAAAACGTTTTTAGAATTTTTGTCTGTTTGACTAAGTATGTATGTTTGTCCAGGCTAAACTCAAAAAGTACTGCATGGATTTACTTCAAATTTGGTACAGAGATAGCTAGGTTTTATCCCGGAAACCCTACGGTACGGGAACTACCCGCATAGTCATAGTAAAAGCATTCAACTTGCACAGAGATTAGCGCGTTCAAACAAACAAACAAACTCTTCAGCTTTATAATATGTATTAGTATAGATTTACTTGAATTTTAATAAAATATAGTTTATGTGCCCACTTACTACTCCTTCTAATAAACTATGCATTTCAATTTTCTTTGGGGTAATGTAGATAAGCTCTGCCCGGATTAGCCGAGACTTGTAAATATTTGTATCCATTAATTGACTTCGCTCACGTTAAAATTAATATAAGCACAGATAATAATATAATACTCTACCTACAAGATATAAGTAGGAATTACAATTACTTACCGAAAACAAGAGATTTAACAAATTATTAGGTACTTGACATTGTAATGAGGTTTCAATAGTCCTAGTTACTAATAACGCTAAATAAGTTTGTAAGAATATGTTTGTATTTATGCATACAAGCTAAGTAGGTACTTATGTGACTGCTATGTGGATTTTTAGGTCGGCTACTACACCAATGAAGAAGGTATAAAAAAGGAATTTGTAATTTATATATAGGTATATTGTTCGCTTGTCCCAGATTGACTTACGATGACGATGAAGAAAAACCCTTTAATGCTTAAAATATGTAGGTATGGATGGTAAAAACTTAAAACTAAAATCGATCGGGAAGTTCGTGGGTAACAAACGAAAACTCAAATCATTGAATGACTACAGTTGCACAAGAAGACGGTTGCGAGTAGGTACTATTTTTTATGTAATTAGTTAAAAAACACCGAATCACCATCAATCACCCACCCCCTTATCCAAACTACTACTAGGTAGGTACTAGATTATGCAAAATGACGTTCGACAGTCAAGACGTTGAACTTTACAATAAACAACTTGACGAGATATCCTCTATTCATTCAATTAATTATTAAATTATATTGTAATTCCAATTTCATAAAAATCGGTTCAGCAGTTGGCCATGATAAAACAGCTACAAACGGATAGACAGACTTTTGCATGTGCATATTTGATATTACAAGCATATTTAAACTTTTATCTTAGTTCTTAACTGTTGTTTATTTATTACCTACTATGTTCCAGATTCGAAAAACGAGTTTGTAGTTAGGATAAAATTTATAAAAAATTAAATGTAAATAAAAAGCCTATGCCTTCTATCTTTTGATCCCAAAATTCCCAAGGAGCTGGATTTACAAAAGAAAAAGCAAAATCGCGGGCACTGTTATGTCATTTTAATAAAGTAGACAACAAAAGACGACACTAATTTAGTGTAGTAGCACAATATACAGATACATACAGTAAGGAAACTTCATACAAAATGTTCGAAATGGCTCCCCCCCCATCAAGCGTGTTTACGAGGGTATTGAGGGGGATCGATAGTAGCGGGTGACACATCCACAGATTTTGAATGACAAAGATACATAGTATAGAAAAAAGTTTAAAGTGATGTCAATTCACATTAAATAAATATCGATTGTTTCAGTTTGTAGCCCTTTCAATAAATATATTTGTAAATACCGTATCTGACTACAAGTTAAAAAGAGACTATTTTTTAATTTCTATAGATATGGCAGCATGAGTTTTAAATTATGTTGACATATTTCCACCAAAATGATAGCTACAAATAGTCACTATTAGGAGTCCAGTCTGTATAAAGATCGCATCTATTTTTTACGCAATCTAGAAGAGCACAAAAATCTAAAAAAATGGAAACCTTAAAAAAATCTTGTTTAAATTTATGTGCATAATTACGTAAATATTAGGGAAGAAAAAGATAGATATTATAATTATTGTATTTTTATCGATACGTGACTTTACCACTTTGTCAAGCACTATAAGCCTGTCAAACTATTTTCTTTTTCATCCTAAAACAAAAAGGTGGAGGTTCTATGCTCGTATAATAATAATTTTAATTTATTTTTGCATATTTTGTGTTTTTTAATTTAATTTAATTAATCGTTTTAAAAATAATTTAGTAGATAGGTATACCTACATACAAGTATTGTAAATTCTGGTTTAAAAGAATTATTGAATATATGTATAATACAAATATCAAGCATCCATACTAATATTATGCGAAAGTAACTCTGTCTGTCTGTCTGTTACTCAATCACGCCTTAACTACTGAACCAATTTGCATGAAATTTGGTATATAGATATTTTGATACCCGAGAAAGGACATAGGCTACTTTTTACCCCGGGAAATAGGCCATAGGTTTTATCCCGGAAATCCCACGGGAACGGGAACTATGCGGGTTTTTCTTTGACTGCGCGGGCGAAGCTGCGGGTGGAAAGCTAGTTATAAATAATTTAGGTACATTAAAAAGCCTTTGGCGTCCATAAAAAAACAAACTTTCAAAATATAGCACTGATAAAAACGTATTTACCAAGGTGTATTAATTCGGATTGTTTCTTCTTGTAAATTCATATTTAGGCTACACCATTTTTTTATTTTAACGGGTTTTTATCTCAAAATTACCACAAAATCAACTGTGAAAAAAAAGCAAACAGAAATATACAGGCCGAATTGATAACCTCCTCCTTTATTTTTGAAGTCGGTTAAATATCAAAAAGGTAACAGCCCTATAGCTATAATAGTGCTTATGTCATAATTTCATCGCAGGGGCTTAGTTTCCTAACTGTATGTACGTAGTATATATCTGTCAACTGTGGTAGTAGTCTTCCTTGTAAAAAATATAGATGATAACGATGATGAACAATCAGTAAAAATATATCAAGCTATATTATTTTTTCCATATTTAATATAACAAAAAATAGTTACATTTAAATTATTATTTCCAATTATTTTTATAATTATGAAGTAAAAATTACGACATTATTTTGAAATCGAATATTACTTTAGGAACGACCCCTCGTGTGCGGCGTGCTAGTATCAACTAACTATGAAAGAAAATATAATTTCTCTTGTTACCATAATCCAGTTAACAAGAATACCTTTTTTACCTACATAACCATAACGTCCGAATACATAAGTAGGGTAGGGTACTTGAAGAAATGCAGGGCTGTACTTGCTAACTGCATTATATGAAAACGTCTTAGTTATAGCAATTATTATGATTGAAATAATGAACGAACTGCTTATTCTGGTAAAACAATACCCTAAGGAATGTATTTTTAAAAATTTCACCAGCTTTCGCTATAGTTTCACTTTTCTTTTCGCTAGTCGTTTTATAGTTTTTTTCTTAATTAAGTAGATACCTATAGTACTTACAATTTTATTATATATACTAGCTGTCCCGGCAAACGTTGTTCTGCCTTACTCTAATCACTTAGGGGTATAAATTAAAATAGATGTTGGCCGATTCTCAGACTTACCCGATATGCACAGAAAATTTCATGAGAATCGGTCCAGCCGTTTTGGAGGAGTATGGTAACTAACATTGTGACACGGAAATTTTATATATAAGATGTATTGATAACATTGATAGGTATGTTATACATATACATATCGATAATTTATGATTACATTGGCGATAAATAGATTTGTTAACCATAAAACTAATCTAAACTTTTAAAATAATAAAAATAGGTACCTACCTATACAAGATTTGGTAAATGGTAACTAGGTATAAGCACAGACTAATAATAATATACTACGTATACAAATAAGTAACGTTTCAAGATAGTTAAAAGAAAGAAATTGATATTGGAATAATCTACCAACTATGAGTTTCTTATTAACTTTGAACATAAATATGTATTTATAACAAATATAGATTCAGACAAATATTTATTTAATTATCTATTCATGAAATAATGTTTTCTTATAAATGAGTCCCTGTCGAAACGTTGTATGAATAAGTAGATAATGTATTCACCGTCTTAGACTTAACTTATATCTAATTATGAATATTGATTTTCTTCGTGACGTCGTGGGGTTAATCCTCCTTGTTTTCTTATAAAAGCGGTCTGCGGACGGCAAAATATGAGTAGCCTCCGCAACACAACCTCAGCAACCGCCGGAGATTGGTTAAACTAAAGACTGGAGTAGTTCGTGAAGCGATTTTCTTCAGTATTTTTGGTAATAACCATCTCGGGGCGACCCACCTTCCCGCCCTTCCTCGTAGGACATTTTAGTGAGTCAAAAAATACTTGGTGGTAGAATTTTATTTTTCAATTTTTTAAAGTTACATCAATAACTCGGGTTCATCGCTAGAAACGTGAAGTCCTTTTTCATCGTATTCCATTTTGTTTCTAATATAACGTGAAAGTAACTATTTTTAATAACAATTTTTTCCTTGCAGTTTTTTAGAATAAGAAATTTAGTTCGTAAAAATGGCAATCACCAGCATGGACCCAGCACCAGGCGTTGCCGCCATGCAAGCATGGGGCGGTCATGCAGAGGCTTACAGCTCAAACCAGACTGTTGTCGACAAAGTCTTGCCCGAAATGCTACACCTGATTGATGCACACTGGTAAGGAAATGCGAACTCTGAATGCAAACATTTTAGCATGCAGTTTTCGAAATTAAAAATATCCAACTCAAATTGTTATCCTCAGGTATCAGTTCCCACCGATGAACCCACTATGGTATGGTCTACTAGGCTTCACTATTTGCACTTTGGCGTTCATTTCAGTTACGGGCAATGGCATGGTTATTTACATTTTCACCACTACAAAGGTAACCTGAAATACCTATTTAGATATTGGTTGAAATTATAATATTATCGTGTACTAACTACGATATAATAATTCATTCTCTGATTTCAGTCTCTGAAGACCCCCTCAAACCTGCTTGTTGTAAACTTGGCTTTCTCCGACTTCCTGATGATGGCAATGATGGCTCCGCCTTTGTGTATTAACAGCTACTACCAAACATGGGTCTTCGGTAAGAATTTAGTGATAATA
>CAJQZM010040390.1:235-16313 GCA_907164665.1 Colias nastes | reverse complement strand
TTAACACAGTTTTCATAGTTAACAATCCGCCCACTCTCGTACATTACGCTACAAGCCACGCTGTTTGTTTTCCTCTCAGCGGTTAGCCTAGCCAACGACCGTATATATGATTTATGCTATTTTATACTTTACCTCCATTTGCACGTGGTTCTGTAGATTATTCTGGATTTCTATGTCATACTAGCTGCGCTCTGCGGTTTCACCCGCATTGCTCCGCTCCTGTTGGTCTTAGCGTGATGATATAATATAGCCTTCCTCGATGAGTGGGCTATCTAACACCGGAAGATTAGCGCGTTCAAACAAACAAACAAACTCTTCAGCTTAATAATATTAAGAATAGATGTGGTACTTGTATTCCATGTAGAAAATCCATGCTGCATATTTACAGGAATCACATTAAAAAGAGAAGAAAGATATCTTGCTGTTATTGAATTGCCTTACTGCTACAGAGCCATATCTTCCTGATAAAAACGTCCTATATTAATCATTAGTCTATTTTAGTGATAGTGTAACTATATAGACTCTTACCACAGAATACTTAATAGTAGCTAACGCTAAACTTACTAGAAACCTCCTGATGGGCCCTCTTCACAATGGGCAGCGTTGGCCCAACAAATGATCGTTGATGTTTACCGCCATTTAGGCGATTATGATTAAACATCTACAATAACGGCCGATCATAGACATTTAGGCCCTCTACACTATCTTGATTGCGTCTACTCGCCCAACGCTCAGAGATTTTAGGTTATATTCACCCACGCTGACATTTGATGAGCGTTGTCGTTTTACAAATGTCACAGGTCGTTGAACTTTTTTGTTCTGAAACGTGCCGATTTCCTCGCGATATTTTACTTTATTGATTGGATTGGATTGAATAAAATATGTGTTTATTTTTCTGCTTTCTGATAGGTTACCATGGTTGCAAATAAAGTAATGAGTATGTGTACCTACGCACAAGCATGTATGAGGATAAGATTAAAATATAAAAACGAATATGTTACTATGAACTCCTCTATCGAGTACATATTAATGGCAAACTTTAAATGTTTTTGATAATTTATTAAACACTTATTTTGTTCGCAGTTCAATTTCGTGGGAAAACTACTGGGACCAAAAGGCAATTCGCTGAAGCGTCTACAAGAAGATACGATGTGCAAAATGGCGGTTCTAGGACGAGGATCTATGAAGGATAGACAAAAAGTAAATATTGTATGTGGATTGTCTTACTAAAAACACGTGATATTTATAACCCAATCGAACTTAAAAGGGGTCGGTTTTTCCTTGTATAGACGAAATATGAGTTGGACTAGCTATGCAATATGTGTGTAGTACAAGTTAAAAGTTATGCTTTATAACTTACCTATCGAACAGTTAAACAGAAATGTATTTAAATTTTGATGAACTATCGGTCCTTATTAAACGTAAATTAGGAATGTAAATAATAGTATGTTTCACGTGCAG
Source organism: Colias nastes (assembly GCA_907164665.1). NCBI lineage: Eukaryota > Metazoa > Arthropoda > Insecta > Lepidoptera > Pieridae > Colias > Colias nastes. The sequence continues at coordinate 14,852 of CAJQZM010040390.1, read as the reverse complement.
TTTTCAGCATGAACATTTTGATGGTTAAATAAACAAATCGATATTCAATTGAAACGCCACATCGGTAAGATGATTAAACCTTATTTATTTATTGTAGGAAGAAGAGCTCCGCATGTCAGGTGACCCAAAGTTCTCTCACCTGTCGGAGGAGCTGCACGTGGAGATCAGCGCGTTCGCGACGCCCGCTGAGGCGCACGCGCGCATCGCCTACGCGCTCGCCGAGCTCAGGAGATTCCTAGTGCCAGTAAGTTCGATACACTGTAGCAGGGGCACTTAAAAGCAAATAGCAACACGTGGAGATCAGTGCGTTCGCTTATAAACTAATTGTTAATACCAAAGCATAAATTACTTTACCTCCTCTGTACGTATATTTCATGTTTAACATATTCGTTTTAAAACCTATTTTTACATTCAACTTTAATATCAATTTTGTTACAATGTAAAGCGCTTCGTATAAAATGATTTTATGACCAAATCGGGAGCATGTGCTTAAAATTATGAGCCTTCATACGTGGTGATGGAACTACGCGAAATTAATTTAAAACGACGCTTTTATTACATTATATGCTGAGCGATTATTCTGCCTTTTTATAGACTCTTTTTCATATAAAATTAAGCTCTTACTAATTAACATTTTAATAAAGTACTAAGCGAAATTGTAAAATACTAAATTACTCATTTATCTCGTATAATATTTTCACGATAAAGTACGTACAACAAACAGCCCATGCCTATAAAATTAAATTAGAATTTTGCTGTCGCGACAAAAAGTCACCTTTGTCCTTCTTCAAGGTTACATTCATCTCTAAAGAAATATATTATTCCTTTATACCCTGGATACCTTGAACCAGGAGGCACTCAACTTTTAAGACGTAACAGCTATCCCGATCTTTTTGAAATTTGGTACTGAAATATATTATAGTCTGAATTACCTATTAGCCCATAGCACACCCCGGACACTCCATACAAAATTATCGTTTTGACAGTCACACTGTAGAGACTGCAAATGTGTGTGTTAACGCTTTATGGTTGGCACATTTTTTACTAGCGTAAAAAAAAATTCGCGCTTTTCTGATGAAATACATCCGTAAACAGCACAATATCTAACCATTTTCTACGAAAAACGATAATCACAAATCCAAAATAATAAAATTACTTTAAGTCAATTTGATTAATGCTGTCAATCTTCGTTGCGTATCGTCCCTGTAGAAAAATGTGGACCATTTTTAGACTGATCGTGCGGGGTGAGGTAAGTGTTTAATTTTGGCGGGAGGCGGAGACTGTCCGTTCTGTAGCGTTTAGCTACTATTATGTATTCTGTGCCCATAGCTAAAATTATTTTTAACCCGAGTACCAAGCGAATATCCCTACGGGCAATTCTACCAGATGCTTCGTTATATATCAGTTTTAAAATGCTCGCAACATGGTGTTTAACATATCATACATACTCATTTTATTCCCTCATTATAATATATTACCATATTCTAAAAGAATAAATTACTCAAGCTATATCGAGGTGTTTTAAGAATCGTGGTTTCATCAAAAAGAAAATAATTAAACATTCTTAGAACGTCTGAGACGAAAAATGATGATTGTGTATTCTTTCGTTGTGATAAAACTAAATTGAGCCGTCAGAAATCCAGAGCTAGATTGCAGACAAAATATGTAAATTCTAAACCAAAACAATTACCATTTTCTACGTGATGACGTGAAATTATACGGTATCACGAAATATTTCCGATGAATATTCACCCGCAAATATAAGTTTACAATAATAATTTTGCCGCCACTTTCTACCAAATTATTGTTGAGAATCAGACGTGTTTTCTGCAATATTGTTGAATTTGTTCTAATGATCGTGCGATCGAGATAATAATTCCTTTTGTGCGATGAGAATATGTAATACACCTTTATTTTTGACTAGCTGCGCTTCGCGGTTTCACCCACGTGGCTCCGCTTCTGTTGGTCTTAGCGTGATAATATAATATAGCCTATAGCCGTCCTCGATAAATGGGATAACTAACACCGAAAGAATTTTTCAAATCGGACCAGTAGTTCTTTAGATTAGCGCGTTCAAACAAACAAACTTCAGCTTTATAATATTAGTATAGATTAATTAATACGGGTGTATTTTATACGAGAAAGGTCTGAAGCGATTGAAGATTTGTCAGTTAAAATTGTTTTAACAGCTAGAGTGGTTGAATTAAATTGCATGCCTTGTATCTTCAATTATTACTTCCGTATGAATAATGTTTTGATGTAAGTAATTCAAAGCTTTTAGCGTTAATTAAATTTATTATTATCGAGCGAGTTTGGCTTATAACGCAGTACGGCGAACTTACGAATTCTAATTAGTTATGATTGAGATCGAAATACTGGCAAATGTCGACTTCTATTTTTGGATATTGCTTATTATTTTTATAGATTGCATTATTTTTCATTAAATGGGAATTATCATAAACATATAGGTAGGTACTTTAATATAGATAGATAATAGTTAGGTTCTATATTCTATAATAATAAGATTATTAAAGTTTTATTTCCTTCAGTTTTCGTATTTACTACATACAAGAAAGTAGACTTATAGGTAGGTATGTGATTATCACGAAAAGCAGGGCTTTTCATTTTCCCTTACATTTCTAACTTATTAACTAATACTAATGAGTCATTTTAAATATTAAATACAATTTGCACTGCTTTTATTTATCTATGAATTATTCATCTAAAACTGACGACCTTATATACCTTATATAATATATAAATATGTAGCCACAATCACCCTGTCTGTTAAGCTCATTGTTTCACACAATTCTGTGATGCTTCGAGTGTAGCCGTTGCGTGGAACATGACTTGAGATACTGCCTATTGTCCGGGCTAAATTAATCGAAACACGTGTAACGTGTACGGAGTATTCCATTGGTCAACCATTATTTAGTAATATTGTGTTACGTATTCAAGCTGAACCGGGGAACAAAAAACGTTCACGTTTGTGTAGGACAGTGTAAGGTTCAATTGTATGATTATGAAAAGGAAATAATAAGAGATTGATAAATGGTAAATTATTTTTGGTAAATTGTATGATATCTGTTGTTATTTCTTATATATTCCGTATTGCAACGCCTCTAAAATGGTTTGATAGAAGAAGAAACTTCCATTTATTTCAAAAACAGAAAAACATCAAAATATTTGCAATCAAACCTTGCTGTAAAATTGAATTATGAACTCAATCTAACGTATAAAGTTTGTAGGTATACCTTATTCAACATGTGAAATGAAAAGAAGAGTTATGAACCCAGTCTAAAAAAAAATACAATTAAACATGTGATAATATGCCCTTGCTCTGATGTTTTTAAATCTCTCTTTTTATAAATACTTTTAGAATTACCCACTACTGCTTAAACTTTAGTATCCATTATTTTTCCACTAATTAATATTATATTTGCAGGATTACAATGACGACATCAGACAAGAGCAGATGCTGGAGATGCAGATATTGTCATCACAGAACGAACAGAGGCGGCCTACACCTACAGATTCTTCTAGAAGTAATAGCGAAGAAACTCTGCCTCTACGAGACTCTAAACAGAAGGTAATTTAGCCTGATATTCAGAATACAGCCTTTCGCCCGCAGTTTCACCCGGTAGTCAAAAGAAAACCCCCAAAGTTCACGTTCCCGTGGGATTTTCAAGATAAAAATTATTTTATATTGTGTTAATCTAAGTTACCCTCTATGTGTGTTCTAAAGGTTATGAAAGTCGGTTCAGCAGTTTTTGAGTGAAGAAGGAACAAATGTACAAACTATCGCATTTATAATATTAGTAGGATGATAGCATAATATTATCATACACGATATTTATAAGAATATAAAAAATATCTACGCGATTTATTTGGGTTTTGTAAGTTTAAGGTGATTGCTACGATCTGTTCCCAGCCAATGTCCCGCTAGATGGCGCTGAATTCTACATTTCTAGTTTATTTGAGTTTTTGCGTAATTGGAAAAGATTAAGGTCGTAGGAATAGTCATGGCGGTTACTGAATATTATATTTTATTGAAATATGTCATATCATTGCCTTAAAATCCACCCAATTCGGTAAAAAAATGCATTATAACATCTGTCATTGCATACAGGGTCGTTTACACACACAGACGTATACAAAAATGATAAAGATTTAAGTCTAGATGGCGTGAATGTAAAACAAGTAGGATTGTTATAAAAATAAAAGTTATATTTGTTGGCGTAAACTATTTTGTTGTAATTTTGGGAAATAAATAATGTCAAAATTGATTACAATAAAACGCAGTTTTATTTTATTACATTACACTATTGTTTTTTTTATCAAAACATGTATTTGAAGTAGCATATACCTATGATATAATATTATGCTAAGAATAATTATTCATACAACAACAAATCTAAAACACTATTTACTATGGAAAAAAACCAGGAAGGTGAAAAAGATATTTACGATTTCGACGCACTCGACTTTTAGTAAAATATAGTAGGTAAAAATTAAACAATGGTAATGTAAATTCTAAACAAACTACTACCAAAATACAATTAGAACAAAAATCATTTGACTTGTTTATTTCACCCAGAGGCCAGAGGCGGCTCGTGACAAAATTGTATAGGTGTTCACTTGAAATAAAACAACGAAAATACAATAGCGTTCGGGATGATTTATTACAAAAAAATGAGCACCACATTTTATAAATGTCTATAACACTAAAAATTACAAAGTACAGGCTATTTCAAAACGAATTCAATGACTAGGTATCAATAATTAGTAAATCACCGAATTTGCATTCGCGAGCGTAGGTATCCATAGTGTTTGTCACTGACGGTCACTGACCTCTATAACTTATAGTTATAGAGGTCAGTGGTGTTTGTTGTGTAAACATGTATGTATTTGAGTAGTTAGTAGCATATTATATTCTGAATTTCTGATCCATGCCTATTCACTCAAAACTAATAACACTAATGATTTGTAACAGTAAATTATTTCAATAGGTAGGTATTTGAACATTTCCCAACAAGACGTAAGAATAATTATTCGTAGGTATACAAGATACAATAACAAATCTAATACACTATTTATTATTTTATTATTTACTAGCGGTCCGCCCCGGCTTCGCCCGTGGTACATGTTTACGTTTTCTCTCCATAAGAAGTAATAGCTAGAGAGCTAGCGCAAAGCTACCTGTATGTATTTGACCAGACCTGGATTTTTGTGTGTTGATTCCCCTAATAATACCTACTATACATGAGATGAGGAGTCACTAAGCCCAGAGTGGTGGACGGGGCGCGCGCTTAGGTAAGACAGGTGGAAATTTTTGGCGAACTTTGAAACCATTTGACCACGTCTGCCATTTTGATATTTGAAAATAGATTATTATTACTATCGGAAAATAACAATGGCAGACCATTATCACGCGGATAACATTCTGGCAGACACTTATGAAAGTGCTGAAAAAAATACAATTTTGAAAGTATTTGACCAGATCTGCCATTCATATATTTTATTTATTAGGGTCTTAAAAACTTATTTTCGAAACGGCAGACATTTTCATTGCGTACAGACTTCAGCAGACAACAAAACTTTACAGACTTCAGCAGTCAACAAGACTTAGCTTCTACATGGTCAGATGTATATATGTATTACGTTCCCTGACCTTACATCAATGATTTACTTTATTAATGTTTTTATGGTCATTTACATTTAATTTTGAAAACTATGGAATAAAATTTATAAATTTGATGATACAAAACTAAATATACATTTGTAAAGAATCTCAAATATAAAGTTGTGTTGCAAATAACAAATCATCATTTAAATATTTAGTTTATTTCTTTATTTAAGAAACAATTAACAATTACAAAACAACATAAAAAAACACGCATGCATTTATTGAAATGTTCATTCATCATCACTATCGTATGGCGTTGTGTGACTCGTCTTCATAATCCATTGAATCGGATTCTGTAAAAGTAAAACGTAAATTATATAATAAAAGAAATGAGTAAAGTCAAAAATAATTATTAAAGAGTTAATCATTATAAACTTACCTAGTAAGGCAATGCCTTTGATGTCGCACGATGCCGCCGCGCCGCCAGTGTAGGTACTTCTGCTGCTAGGGTTGCAACAAATGGGAAATAAAACAATTGTGATTATTACTATTATGATGTAATCATTTATTCATATGTACATTCAAAACAATTGCGATTATTAAATCTGATGTAATTATTTTTTCATAAATATATAATTATTATTAATTACATAATATATTGCACTGTGAAATATTTACGTATCACTTTATTTTTGATGTTCTTAATTGTCTTTTATAAAATTTAAGTGACGCATTCGCATTGGGATCAACAATCCGATAAGAAAAGAATGGAGACAACATATACATAGCTTTGATTTCAATTCTACAGATACAAAATATACAATCTATCTAAAATGATAATTATTGTATAGTAGTTGGGCGTGAAAGTAAAAAAACAAATGAAAAGTGTTTTCCATATGATTATTTATTAAATTTACGCGATTAAGAATAATTTCAACGATACAATTTAGTAACCGAGAATTCAGAGGATTAAAGAAAATACATGCCTGATCATTTTATCAAACTCTAAAAGAATTATGGTTATTTCGCATCACTCGGTTTATTAGTTTGGTAATAATTATTAAAGGTACAACCCTAGCCATTGAGTCGAACGGTAGGCAACACAATATCGACTTTGTGCGGGTACATATGGTACATTTCTTCTTGCTGTGAAGCGTAATTATTATTATTAAGATTTTTTAGGCTATTTTGAATCAGCTGTTCTAATTTAATTCTAGAAATTTATTAAAACGTGATTTTTTTAAAAGTATATTATGAGTTTATAAATACCTCAACCAATAGTTATTGTGTCCTATCCTCATTTCTTTATATCTTGGTAGTTAACTAAAGTGTTAAATTTACATAACCTCAACAACAACATTTACACTGCCACTGCACTAAAACTAATATGGAATCCATCACACAGATGTTTGAAGTGTTTAACCACAGAATGGATGAGTTCCAAAAGGATCTCCAGACAATTTCAACAGCCCCAATGGGTAGCCCGTCTTCTAAATTAGCGTCTGACTTTACAGTCTTTCGCACATTTGTCTTGACATCACTACAGTGTCTACAGTCTGAGGTTATCCTCCTGAGTAACAAAACAAAAGTACCTACGACGGACGACCACGCTTCGAGTTGCCAAACACACAGCCAAACAACAATAATGAGTAATAAATTGTTTACAAAAAAAACAAGTTTTCCATTTTTCTGTATGAGTAGACAGAACTTCAAAACGCCACCTGCTACGGTTTATATTATGAACGATGGTTATAAAAATAAAAGTTATATTTGTTGGTGTAAACTATTTTATTGATCAATAATTTTGGAATTTAAAACTGTCAACATTGATTACAATAAAACGCAGTTTTATTTTATTACACTATTGTTTTTTTATCAAAACATGTATTTGAAGTACCATATAATATTATGCTGATCCAAGCATTTTCACTCAAAACTAATATCACTAATGATTTGTAAAAGTAAATTATTTCAATATACATTTCATAACCAACAAGTAAGAATAATTATTATTATTCCTACCTACAACAACAAACCTAAAACACTATTTACTATGGGAAAATAACCAGGAAGGTGAAAAACATTATATTACCTATTATTTACGATTTCGACGCACTCGACTTTTAGTAAAATATAGTAGGTAAACATAATATTATGGTTTTGATTTTTGCTACTAGTATAAGAAAACTGCGTGTTCAAACTACTTGTTTGTCTGTCTGAAAATTCGGAAGTACTTTGGTAGTTTACCGATTTATAATAATATTGTATATATCGTTGTTTAAAAAATATTCAAACACAATAAAATATGATATACTGATTTATCACTGGTTTCAGTGATGAACTGATGAGTCAATGTTAGCCACTATACTTTCGTCATACGTGTGTATGATTGATGTGATTTGCAACGTGGTGATATTTCAGAAAAATCACGGGTCAAATTGTCCCACCGAAAATATAACTGCGTTATAAGAATAACTATACCTACGATAAATTATACATAATACAATATAGTCTCAAATGCATACTAGTGAAATATTTTATTTGAATCAATAAAATAAAAAAAAATTAAAAATAATAATAATACAAAAATAAATTCACAACACAAGAAAATCCGCGCGCAAATCATAGCGCGTGACAATGAAATCAAGAACTTTCGAGCCGACGCACGCGACGCGGACGACGAAGGAGCCTAACAAAAGTACCTACAATCATAGGCGGCTCGTGACAAAATTGTATGGCCGTGTTCACTTGAAATAAAACAACGAAAATAGGTACCTACAATAGCGTTAGCAGTACAAAAAAAATGAGCACCACATTATAAATGTCTATTTATACACTAAAAATTATAGAGTATTTCAAAACGAATTCAATTATTATTTAGCAATAATTAGAAAATCCCCGAATTTGCATTCGTGATCGTATTCATAGTGTTTGTCTACACTAATATTATAAAGAGGAAAACTTTGTTTGTTTGTTTGATTGTAATGAATAGGCTCATAAACTACTGGACATTTTACCAATGTTTGCAAGTTTGTGATTACTTTGATAGTTTACCGATTTATAATAATTGTATACTTATATCATTGTTTAAAAATATTCAAACACAATATGATATAGGTACTGATTTATCACTGGTTTCAGTGATGAACTGATGAGTCAATGTTAGCCACAATACTAATCACTTTCGTCATACATGTGTATGAACTATGATTGATGTGATTTGCAATGTGGTGAAATTTCATAAAAATCACGGGCCAATTTTTTGTTTTGAATCCCACCGAAAATACATATATTACTAATTGCGTTATTAGAATAATTAATTACTATACCCACGATCAATTATTACAATTTACAATATAGTCTCAAATGCATACTAGAGAAACATTGCAATTTGAATCAATTAAAATGCATAGCATACAAAAATAAATTCACAACACAAGAAATTCCGCGCGCAAATCATAGCGCGTGTCAATGAAATCAAGAATGTAATTTTATATCAAGCCGACGCGACGACGACGCCGAACTAAAGTAGTACCTACAGTACCATTTACCTTCAGTGTACAATACAGTTTACAGACCTACGACCGACGGACGAACAATAATGAGTAATAAATTGTTTACAAAAAAAAACATAGTTTCTAAGGTCATTAGTTTTATTTTATTTTATTGTTATTTTCTTTGAACGATTGGAAATGAAATTACTCAATTTTTACACAGAACTTTGATTTATTAGAATTATGCTCATTATGTATAAGATAACGAACGCGAATGCACGACATCTAGCGTCAATGTCTAAACATCGCCTTTCGTTTAGACATTGACGCGCTAGATCTGTAATAAGTATATAGTCTATGCGCTAGATGTCGTGCTTTATGTCGTGTTTCGCTTGGCAAAAGTCACGCACACTACTGTAGAAGTGTCAAATTTTTCCGGTATTTTACTGTTGTTTTTCTAAGTAAATATTGTAAATTATTGATTAAAAAGGTCGAACGCGCACACATTTCATTATAGAGAAGTGATAAAATGATTAGTTTTAAAGAAATAGTGTCTGTGTTAAGTGTTTAGAGGTAATCAAAAATGTATGGAGGGACGGTCGGAACATCAACCTTAACGTAAAGATTTCCTCTAATACATAGAAAAAACAAAATTTAAAATATAGCAAAATGTATTTCCTCTTACCTTTAACAAACTTATGCGTTCTAAAGATAACATTCAAAATTGATGGTGTGTCGTTATAGTCAAGTAAAGCAGATCTATCTCTGAGTATCGACTTCGTAGAAATATATCCGTTCCTTTGGGAATGAAATCTTATAAATATTCTAATAATAAATATAGCTAGAACCGTGTTCTTAGAAATGCAGTTGGCGCAAATGGGCTAACTCGTTAGCTTTGCAAGAGCTTCGAATAATACAAATCATTGTTTATTTTTAGCTAGCTTTCCGCCCGCGGCTTCGCTTGTCTAAAACCTAATAAATTATATACTAAAACCTTCCTTAAGAAGAACTATCCATTAGTTAAAACAGAATGAAAATCGGTGCAGTAGTTCTCGATTTTATCACGAACAGACAGACGCGTCGGATGACTTTGTTTTATAATATTTAGGTAGTAATAATACAACAGATTTCATACAACATTTTAACATCCTAAATGAGTTATAAAAATATAAGGTAAGTAGTATAGAACACTTCAACAACGCTTCATTGGAAAACAGAAAGCTATATTCGGGAAAGTATAAAAACAATATAAATATCGCGAAGCAAATTGTGCCGTTCTAGAAAAATCCTGTATTTTAGGTACAAGTTAAGAGAAAAAAAACGACGTGTGGCTCTCGGGGACTGCCGCGGTAAAGCTATTGCATAGCATGCCTTCAAGCCACACCTCCGTGTCCGTCGGAGTGGGGAGCGTGAGGTTTTTTCGTTACGGAATTTCTCGATTCGGTCCCCGCGCTCAAGGCCCGCGATAGAAGCTATGCAATAGCTAAAAAAATTAAATGTTCATCAAACGCTTCATAATGTTACTGTCAATAAAATATTTGTTTTAAATTATTTTTCGCCAGAACTCTTATAAAAGCGTGAGATATTATTAAATCAACGTTTTAAATTGTCTGGTTGGAGACTGAATTAATTTCACAACTTTTTTCACGGTCCAAATTGCTTTGTGATGGACGAACATTTTTTTCAAATTTGTTATGTTATACCACAGAATACATAATAGGTAGTAGCTAAACGCTAGTTATACTTAATTTTCTTGTAAAGAATTGTATCTTATTTATTCAATTTTATTTCAATGTCCATAGTGGTAGTCAAATTTCGTCTTTTGTGTTAATTTGAGACTCGTAAAATACTTGTTAAAGGACAGCTATTTGTAGAAAAAACGAAAAAGGCTGTTGATGATGGTGATGATTTCATTAAACAAATAAATGTAAATAATTTTAATAGTTCATCATAATTTGTTTAGTTTCAACATAACCCCCATAGGAGACCCATGTATGTCCCTGCAGTGGGAACATGTATGATGATGATGAATTTGATGAAGTTCAAAAATAGGGTTATGCGAAAATTAATAGAAAAGAGCGCGTGTGCCGAGCACACGTGTCAGAAGTGAAACTTCTTTGACAAGATTCAAAGATACCAAAATCAGCGCCTTATTCCATGACATGACGGTATTACCACAGTTGACAGATATATACGTACATACAGTTAGGAAACTAAGCCCCTGCGATGAAATTATGACGTTAGCACTGTTAAAGCTATAGGGCTGTTACCTTTTTGATATTTAACCGACTTCAAAAATAAAGGAGGAGGTTATCAATTCGGCCTGTATATTTCTGTTTGCTTTTTTTTCACAGTCGATTTTGTGGTAATTTTGAGATTAAAACTCGTTAAAATACAAAAATGGTGTAGCCTAAATATGAATTTACAAGAAGAAACAATCCGAATTAATACACCTTGTAAAAGTAAATACGTTTTTATCAGTGCTATATTTCGAAATCTTGTTTTGTTATGGACGCCGAAGGTTATTTAATGTACTTAAATTATTTATAATGCTTGATATTTGTATTATACATATTATATTCAATAATTATTTTAAACCAGAATTTACAATACTTGTATGTAGGTATACCTACTAAATTATTTTTAAAACGATAAATTAAATTAAATTAAAAAACGCAAAATATGCAGAAATAAATTAAAATTATTATTATACGAGCATAGAACCTTTGTGCTTGACAAAGTGGTGACGTCACGTATCGATAAAAATACAATAATTATAATATCTATCTTTTATGTATTTATGTTTTAACATTTTGGTGAAATATATTATTTCAGTTACAGATTTCGGCGATCATTTTAAAAATGCCACGTACTAATTGCGCAGTATTCGGCTGCTTGAATGCAACTATACCAATTATACCACCAGATGATTTTGTTCAATATGTCGAGAAAATGGATAACATTTTCGTTGCTGCTTTAAGAGAGAACACATAAACTGTAAAGTGGCTGAATTAATTTACAACGAATTAAACATAATCTGTTACTTAAAAAAACTGTTCATAAGATTGAGAATATTTTACAATATAAAATTTAACAATAAATTCCGAATTAGTCGTAGTAGACGAAAGTATTTTTCAGAAAATAATTTGTAATTTTTTTTTCGAATAAAGGCATATTTATGTAATGGTTATTTTAATATCTATACATATAATAAAATCGTAGGAAAGTCAAAACTGTAGATTGAATATTTTTTTAAAAGAATACTTGGGACAATAGATACCGAAGCCAAAAATATAGTTAGGCTACAAACTGTAACAATCGATATTTATTTAACGTGAAGTCATTGACATCACTTTTCTATACTATATAGGTAATATCTTTGTCATTTAAAATCTGTGGATGTGTCACCCGCTACTATCGATCCCCCTGAATACCCTTAGGCGCGGGACAGACACAAGCGGCGCGGCGCGCATCGGGCGCACTGCCGGCGTGCATCGGGTGCGCTATTGGCTATTTCCAAAGTTCTTTCATACAAAATGTAGAAGATGGACGTGGTGTAAAACAGGTTGAAGAGGTGCGCTTATGGCACGCCCGCGCCGCGCCACTTGTGTTTGACCCGCGCCTTATGATTCTCGTAAATACGCTTGCTTGTGTGTGTGTGCCATTTCGAACGTTTTGTATGAAGTTTCCTTGCTGTATGTATCTGTATATTGTGGTATTACCATGACGCGACCTTGAAATTTTACTCTCAACGCCCCTAAAAAAGTTTCGCTTCTGACGTGTGCTCGGCACACAACATTATTTAATGTTGCGATTAAGTCATGAAATGACTACAGAAGATATCTGCCGTTATTGCGTATATGTATAGTAGGTATGTTGTACAAACCTGTTATTATTAAATTATTTAGTAATACATAATTATTATCATAGATAATGATGGAAATCAATTAGTGGTGTTCAATTTAATTGGTACGCAAATGAGATCAAGTGATGCGATCGGATTATCGTCTAATTGCACTTCATATTATATGATTTTCATTAATTTGGATTTCCACTTCATTAAATTATTGTTAGTTAAAAATGTAGTTATGAAATACTATGTTAATGAATACAACTTTTAAAAACGTACATTTTTTCAGTTTTTTTTTTTATTTTTTTATTTGTTTTTTGCATTGAATTTATCTCTTCAGTAGATAAAGAATGCCAGTCACAACTAAGTCATCTCTTTATTATTTAACTTATTATTGTTAAGTTGTAAGTCGGTAAATTTTAATTTCTTGCGATTCAATTCGTCCCTTATCTACTGCGCCTGTTACACATAAAGTATTTACCGTGATTATTATCTGTTCAGTATTTATTGATAGAAGTTTGTACTTATTAATGGATTAATTCACAAGAACACACGTTCAATACTAACATTCATTAATATGCTAGTTTCACGTTCAATAAAATATATCATGATACATTATGGTGGCTCCACATTAGCGCCGTGAATTCACGCGCGTTATTACGCTACGAATTCACGGTATAACACTATAGACATGAAATTGTGGAAGACACGACTTAAGGTACTTTTCCACCAATAATGAGCGAGAATTTTCAGCGAGGAATGTGTTTGTAAATAGCCAATGGTATCGCTGCAAACGCTAAACACTTAAAACTTCAAACTACATGAGTCGTTATATGTAATGTTTATATTATTAAGTGTTCTTGCACAGGTATTAGCGGTGTCTCCAGTGACCCCGTCACTGGCGAGTGCCCCCGTGCTGCCGGTGCACGCTCCGAGCGCGCGCGACTTCTCCCCGCCTGCGCCCACTCCTGCCCCTGAACATCTACCGCACCATCAGGTAAGTGTACCTACGTACTACGTACTTACAGTATCTATACATACTTATAGTGCTTACATATACTTACCCTATTATGTCCAAATTGTTCTTGCCTTATTATTTGATTGTTCAAAGTCCTTCGCTGTATTAGGCAGTTCGAGGCAGTATTTGCCTCGAAGGACCATTTCAGCTAAAATATTTTGATGCCTGTGTCATTTTTACGTCATAATGTTGTTTAAAAACTATGGTTAAGGTTCCATTGATGTATATTGGTCCATGATAATTTCTGAGAAATCCTTTATACTAACTTTATAAAAATATTTTACAAATAATAGGCCCATTAAATTCAACTTTCTTTAGGTAGTATTCCTTTACGATTCTTGGTGAATTGATATTTTTATATGCAAAGTCGCTTCAAAGTACACCGATACCCGAATAAATGGGCACTTTAAAGTTTCACAACGGAGGCTTCTACCGACCATTGTATAAATTATTCCAATACTACCTAAATATATTTGGCTTGCTGGTTTTCTTTTTAAATAAATAGGCATAAAATAAAATTATTTGGTGTAAGTAGTTGTACATTAATGGAATTTGTTCCTTCCCGCACTTTGTCGATTACAAAAACAAGTAATTCAATCCCTTATAATACTGTAGTACGTTAACCGACC
>CAJQZM010040389.1:20330-37672 GCA_907164665.1 Colias nastes | reverse complement strand
ACACGCTAGCGGAGCAGCTGGTCGCGTCGGAGCACTACGCGGCGGCCTTTAATTGGAAAAAAATACAGTTTAACACTGTATTTTAACGATCGTGTAACTGTTAGTCTATTTGAAACATGACAAAAAGAAAAAAAATTGTATAATTTCGCCATTCTAATCTTTGTAAGCGTCACGAATAGACTGAATTATAAAAAAAAAAGTATTAACTTTTCATGTAAAAAGATATACAACTGTAGGAAGTTGCACAAGGCATGGCAATTATTATATAATGACTTTGAAATTTGTATATTACATAATGTTTGTACAGGTTGGGCGATGAACAAACGCTGCAGCAATTCTCCCGCGACGCGGACGAGATGGAGAACTGGATCGCGGAGAAGCTGCAGCTCGCCACTGAGGAGAGCTACAAGGTACTGTGTGAATTTATTGAAAAAAGTATGAACAAGGTGTGGAATTACTTACTTTAATGGCAAACACCGTTTTAACTATCTTAAGAACCTGGGCACTATAATTTGTTAAATGGTTTTGTGCAAGTAAATGATTTAGGTTAAAAAAAATATTCACCAAACCAAGCTCTGCTAAAGATTCTACTAGCAATTCGTGACTCGCAAATTTTTTGCGCCTCAAAAAATGTTCAACTGTTTCTCGCTTCAAAACTTTTATTTTTTTTGTACAATTAAAAATATCAGTAGAAATTCACATTCGTTTATTTTATTCCCATAGGACCCAGCGAACATCCAGTCCAAACACCAGAAGCACCAAGCGTTTGAAGCTGAGCTCGCAGCAAATGCTGAACGTATTCAGTCAGTGCTGGCGATGGGCGGCAACCTCGTGCAGCGCGGACAGTGCAGCGGCAGCGAGGACGCAGTGCAAGTGAGTGGCGCTTCTCAGTGTGGTCTCATTGCTCAGCACTTGCTGATAAAGTAGGGTGCTTAGAACAAAGAAAACCTAACAGAGATCTGTCGTGATCATATCGTGAAACTTTCAAGTATCATTAATTGTGTAGGCCGTAGAAAATAAATGCAATGGTGCGAAAAAAAAACTTAAATAGTAAATCAGTAAATAGATTTGTTGGTTAGAAATTATTTTGAGCTATATATACGTAGTATGTACGTTATATTTACATTAAAAATCTTTATTTAGTAGTACATCAATAACTCATAAACTATTACGACCAGGCTCGTCTCGCATCTATCGCGGACCAATGGGAGTTCCTGACCCAAAAGACAACTGAGAAATCACTGAAACTGAAGGAAGCGAACAAACAGCGTACTTACATCGCTGCCGTCAAGGATCTGGACTTCTGGCTCGGAGAGGTATTTATTTTTCTATTTAAAATACTAAAAAAGACGTAGCGTACAATTTTTTTTTCTGAGAAAATAGAAATAGTAAGACAAACAATAATGATAGCTTGAAAAGAACATAATGGATGTAATAAAAAATATCTTTATTTAAATATTCTAGAATGATTGTATAATGTTTTCAAATCAATTTAAATTATTACTAATTTAAATTGATTTGAAAACATTTCATTCATTTATTTTCTAAGATGGTTTAAATATTCTTATACTGCAATTGACATTTCATTTAACAGTGAAATTGAGCAATTTGTTATTTTTGCTTCTTGATAGTTTCATGCGAAATATAAAATTTATGGATAATTTTTGACCAGGTTGAAAGCCTGTTGACATCCGAGGACTCCGGGAAGGACTTAGCATCCGTCCAGAACTTGATGAAGAAGCACCAACTCGTGGAAGCTGACATCCAAGCTCATGAAGACAGGATTAACGGTAATGTGTTTATTTATTAGTGTAGTCTCTTCAGTATAAAAAAATAAGTTGATCATCTACTTATATCGACCTATTTCCAGCCTAAAAAGATTATTCTCCCTCGATATAACGGATAATAAATTGAATTTTGGTATATACATAACTTCATTTTAGAGTACTATTATATTATGTATCGCGTGTTTTAACTTAATATAAATTAAAAAATCTTTTATATTTTATTCTTAATTTAACTTACATATAAAAAAAAAATCTTTTATACAATCGTCCTTTGCTAGGTTATGCGCTAAAATCTTATTTATTGTGTCCTTAACAACAACTGCCAAACTGTCTCGATTTCGTGTCCCGTGGTTGACACGTCACATATTAATTCCCGTAGACATGAACGCGCAAGCGGACGCGCTAGTATCGTCCGGGCAGTTCGACAGCGCGGGCATCGGGTCCCGCAGGGCGGCGATCAACGAGCGGTTCGAGCGCGTGCGCAGCCTGGCCGCGCACCGCCGCGCGCGCCTGCACGAGGCCAACACGCTGCACCAGTTCTTCCGCGACATCGCTGATGAGGAGTCCTGGATCAAGTGAGTTTGCTACCAGTGGGTGTAACCCACCACGTGCTTAATAGCCTTTTTTTTTTGTAAGTGGGGAAATCTTGCATAGATACCCACGGCCTCCGGGGAAGAGGCCGTGGGTTATGGCGGATTTCTACCGACCAAAACCCCACAGTGTTCCGTCAAGCCGCATCAACGACAGGCCCACGGGTATAGGTAGAATTCGTCCGTGACCCACGCGCTTAATAGCCTGGTGTTAGAGAGAGGACAGGAGCGCAGAATTTGAGACAACTATAGTTTCGGACAACATAATATATACGAAATTATCATGTATGTGCATAAACACATCTATACTAATATTATAGAGAGGAAAGGTTTGTATGTATGTATGGTTTTCACGCATAAACTACTGAACCGATTACAATGAAATTTAGCACACATATAGAGAGTAACTTGGATTAACACATAGGATAGGTTTTATCCCGGAAATCCCACGGGAATGGGAACTATGCGGATTTTCCTTTGAAAATGCGGGCGAAGCCGCAGGTGGAAATCTAGTACATGATAATTTATTTTCATGAAATTTATTTTTTAGCCATAGACCTAACAAATAAACCTCGTTACTACAACGAACAAACTAACATTTTATAATATATTATTTTTTCTCTAGGGAGAAGAAATTGTTGGTGGCGTCTGACGACTACGGCCGTGATTTGACCGGCGTCCAGAACTTGCTGAAGAAGCACAAGCGTTTGGAAGCTGAGCTGGCGAGCCACGAACCAGCTATCCAAGCTGTTCAGGTAACATATTGTTAAAAATAAATATATTGCATTATATAATATAGTATAGCACTTAAAAAATATCCCGTTCTAATTGGCAGGACACATTAACGTTAATTTTTTTGGTCAATATATGATATTTAAATCACACCCTGGATTGTAAAACTTAAGTTAGAGATTGTCTAATCTAAAAATGAACGCCCCTCCACTGTGTTTACGCTCACATTCAAAGTACGTGTATAGACGCAATACACACAAATTGGTCTGCCTCATTGGTCGTTCAGTCGCCAACTAGACACGAACAAGAGAATAACCTGAACAACAGGACCAGTTGGCCAACTAGTGCATAAATGACGCGATGCACGACAGAACGGACGTGTCATTCCGTACATAGCGCGCTCTCCCCGCCATACAATGCTAGGCACCTGAACTGATCGCCCGATTAGTTGACAAATCAGTGCGCGAGAGAGTCAAAGTTTGCAGTAGAATCGCCGCGCGCACACATATAAAGTGGTTCAATAATTATTTGTCCTCACACATTGAAACAAATAAGTTTAGTGGAGGGGCGTTCATTTTTAGATTAGACAATCTCTACCCCTTTTTCTTTCTCCAACAGTTTATTTTAATTATGTCATTAGGTTATGTAGCTCTATTAACAGACCTCTAGCAACGATTTTTGTTCATTTACTGTATTCTTAATCTATCTACAGGAAGCCGGCGAGAAGCTAATGGAGGCTTCCTCCGCCGGTGGTGGTGCGAGCGAGATAGAAGTGCGTCTCCGAGCCCTGGCTGCAGCGTGGGACGCTCTACAGGCGCTCGCAGCAGACCGCGGCGCGAAGCTGCAGCAGTCGCTCGCCTACCAGCAGTTCCTGGCTAAGCTGGATGAGGAGGAGGCTTGGATCAGGTCTGTAACAGTAGGACATATAGATGCAATGACACGCACACACACACCCACGTACGTTAGCGTGTACGCACACACGCACGCATACCTTATCTCACACACGCACGCGTACGTGCATACACGCAATCTTATAAAGTGCGCAAACACTAACGTGCGCATTCGACACCAGTAAAAAGTAAGGTGAAATAAAGTAACTCGCGTGCGATTGCACAAATGCGCATATGTCCACTATACAGCTATGCACATTGATACAACACATTTGATGTATGTGTAATATTATGTAGTCATAATGAAAATCGCATAGTATGTTTTTCACATTGAATATTCCACACTATTTTTTAAAAGAAATTCAAATTAAATATAAATATTTCAATCGATATTTTACATTCTAATAATAACAAATATAACTTTGCCCACAGCGAGAAACAACAACTGGTCGTGGTCGGCGAATGCGGTGACAGCATGGCCGCCGTCCAAGGCCTGCTCAAGAAGCACGAAGCGCTCGAAGCGGAGCTCGCCGCGCGTGGGGAAAGAGTCAAAGATCTCACCACCGAAGGGGAGAAACTGCTAGCAGCTGGCAACATTCACGCGGACGCTCTATCGCACAGACTACACGCTTTACAAGCCAAGCTGGACAAGCTAACGTCTCTAGCGGCGAGACGAAAGGCGGCCTTGGTCGATAATTCTGCGTATTTGCAACTGCTTTGGAAGGCGGATGTGGTTGAGTCGTGGATAGCGGATAAAGAGACGCACGTGCGATCTGATGAGTTTGGACGTGATCTGTCTACAGTGCAGACGCTGCTTACTAAACAGGTGAGGGATTTTTTCTAATATTTATTCTAATAATGTAATGTCTTCATCATTATCAATATTTGAAGTATTTGCTATTAATATTTTTTTCAGATTAATCTTACTTAATATTATGGATTCTTTTAACGCGGGTACAACATAAGTGACAAAATTTTTTTCCATTCAGTTTATAGTCGCTAGCAGGCTAGCAGCTATAAAGTTATCAAATATTTCTTTTGTTTTACAAGTTATTCAATATGTTTAAATTACTCTAGTCCTAGACATTTTACAATTTTTTTTCTTTTGGTTAATTATCCATGCCTGACTAACAACCCAATCCCGTACCCAGGACACGTTCGACGCTGGTCTCGCGGCGTTCGAGCACGAGGGCATCCAGAACATCACGGCGCTGAAGGAGCAGCTGGTGGGCGCGGGGCACGAGCAGAGCGCCCCCATCGCCAAGCGCCACGCCGACGTGATATCGCGCTGGCAGCGCCTGCTGGCCGACTCGGCCGCGCGCAAGCAGCGCCTGCTGCAGCTGCAGGACCAGTTCCGACAGATCGAGGAGCTCTACCTGACGTTCGCCAAGAAGGTGCGTACACACCGCACACACACACACACACACAGACACACTCACGTGATCGCGCGCTGGCAACGGCTGCTTGCGGACTCGGCTGCGCGCAAGCAGCGCCTGCTGCAGCTGCAGGACCAGTTCCGCCAGATCGAGGAGCTCTACCTGACGTTCGCCAAGAAGGTGCGTACACACACACACACTCACGTGATAGCGCGCTGGCAACGCCTGCTCGCCAACATATGTAACTAAAACTGTGTACCTGACGTTCGTCAAGAAGGTACACAGTACACACACACACACACACACACATATGTACAGACTACAGACAGACAAACTACGCCATATACAAGAGCTTTACCTCACACACACACCGCCGGACAACGACGTACGCACGGGCAGAACGAGGGGCTCTAATGGCCGCCAAGAAGGCATACTCCACATGCACAAAAATACACATACACTCCGCTTTGTGGAGAAACTCTACCTCAGCTCCACACGCAAAACGGACACTTGACGTGTGTCCGAAATAGCGCTTCTACAACCTTCGCCAAAATGTATCGTTAAACACGCTCCACTCTACACTTTCCCATCATATGAAGTACTACTAAAGAAGTTATCCAACTAGCTTACACTAGAATCACTTTTTATACTTTTTTAATAAGATCTGTGTGTTTTCGTGCAGGCGTCAGCATTCAACTCGTGGTTCGAGAACGCAGAAGAAGACCTGACGGACCCGGTGCGCTGCAACTCCATCGAAGAGATTCGCGCGCTCAGGGATGCGCACGCGCAATTCCAGGTAAACAGACTTTATTTATTAAGATTACTAAAAATCTTTTTTATTCGTGTGAACTTTTGGAAATGTTTTCTAGATATTTTTCTTTAAACTTCAATTTATTTCAGTACATAGCATATTACATATTTATTATTTACGTAAATAAGATAGGATCACAAATCTTGTAAATCCATTTTAAAAGAAAATTATATTTCATGCCAATTCGACTACAAGACAAACAAATAATTTTCCGAAGAAAAGACAAGACAAATACAATATTTTCCAAATTCCAGGCGTCACTATCATCAGCGCAAAGCGACTTCGAAGCTCTAGCAGCTCTGGACGAGCAGATCAAATCGTTCAACGTCGGCGCCAACCCGTACACCTGGTTCACTATGGAGGCTTTAGAGGAAACTTGGAGGAATCTGCGCAAGATTATCGGTAAATATATGTTTTACAACTCGAATAAACAACCTATTATTGGTTGCCTAGGTTTGACAGTGAAGGGTTTGGTTTTTAGGTCTTAAAGTTTGGGATAGGAATGTGAGAGAATCTAGAATAGACAGATTGTTCGACTTCCAATTTAGGTCAAATTCTACAAAGTTAACTTCGAAATTAAGTGTTATGTCGTAATGGTAAGTTAAGCTGCAATTTATGTCTGTAAGACACATATGCTCAAAAATCCATCTGATTGGTCTTCTACTAAACCAGACTGTTATAGTTGAATGCCAAACTAAGACAGTTGTAATAGCCTGAACTTAAAAAAATACAATACGAATAGTTAGGACATGTGAAATCTGTACTAATATTATAAAGCTGAAGAGTTTTTTTGTTTGAACGCGCTAATCTCGGGAACTACTGGTCCGATTTGAAAAATTCTTTCGATGTTAGATATCGAGGAAGGGTATATAATATAGCCTCGCTAAGAGCAACAGAAGTGGAGCACTGTGGGTGAAACCGTGGGACACAGCTAGTCTGTGATAAAGCTCTAGTGAAAGTCTGCAAATAGTCTAGACACAGCTAGTCTAACAAAAGTTATTATTTTCTAGCGGAGCGTGACGTAGAGCTAACCAAGGAGGCGCAGAGGCAAGAGGAGAACGACAAGCTGCGCAAGGAGTTCGCGAAGCATGCGAACGCCTTCCACCAGTGGCTCACTGAGACACGGTAACTATGGGGTTACATTTGTTGAAATACCCTCATTTTACAAAAAAAGTTTTTTTTAATATAAGAAATATAAAGGGGCTTATGTAGAGGTTGCAAAGTCGTTTAGGGAGGGATGTGGTCTGTAATTGGTCAATATTGTTGGCGATTTAAATTATTGATATTTCTGGGAAAGGGAATTTATTTTGTCTTGCTTTCAATAATGTGAAAAACAGTGTAAAGCAAAAATATCGCTTCCCATTGCGAAATTTCTGAGATATGTCTGTCAAAAATATGCCATAATCGCTGTTCTTAAAACAAAGAATATTTCAGACAGACAGCAATAAATACTTTAATAGTATAGATATACATTTTTTTACAAATGATCATATCATTACTTAATATACAGGTACCGGCTGCTAGGCTGGGACGGGTAAAGTACTTGATTGACGCGTGGTCGTTGTTGTCAGGAATGGACAAACGAGCTTACAAGCTTACACCTTTCTTTTACATGTTTTATCAATGTTTAACACTCGAAAATAACTTGATTCGGTATATAATATGTGGAATTTGATATGTTCCTGTATAGTAAATGTGATTGAAAGATTCAGTTGTCTCAAAATGTTTTGTTTTATAAACTAACTTTTAGGTTATAGGTCATTTATGATTCATATAAATTTGATCATCTTAAAGCATAGTATACAGGGTGTAATCGTTAAGTGTGCACAGGCGATTATTCCGTAACTATTACAGATATCAAAAAACTTTAAACTGATATCGAAAGTATTTAACCTAATGAGTAAAATGGCCATAATAAATTTTTTAAAATAAAACGAGAAATAACTAAAAAATTAACTTGAAACCCTCCCATACATTTAGTATGAGATACGAATATCCCATGTACATGGGTTGATCCAAAAGTAATGATAATCAATATTAAACAAGGTCATAACAGTTATAATAATTATGTAGTTCTCTAGATAGTCTTCTAACTAGAAAATATACTTCAATATTTTTTTTTCCTAAACTTAAAAAAAAAAACTTTGACTTCATGCACAAAAACCCCTCCACGCGGCCATCACTTCGCTGTCGTCTTAAAATAATTTATTGCTAAGAAAGTGTTTCTTGTGCCGAGGAAAGAGATAAAAGTAAATAGGAGCTAGATCTAAAAAATAGGGTAGGTGTTCAAGCATTTGGAATGCCGATTTTTGAATGGCAGCCATCGCAACTGACGCTTTGTGATCTGGTGCGTTGTCTTGGTGAAACAGCGTTCAGGTCCGCAGTTTGCCATGTCTCTCTTCCTACTAACCTACCGCAATCTTTTAATTTGTCTGTTTAGTAAGAGCCCAATAAAGTGGCTACCTTTTTAAAATATTCCACCATAATTATTCCTTCAGCGTCCCAAAAAACTACCGCTTTAATCTAACCTACTGATTTTCACTTTGAATTTCTTCATCGTCACTTTGGAAGCTCGCATCCAGGACATTGATTGTTTTTTGGTTACAGCATAAACATGGTGAACTCGGGTAACGTCCATGATCACAAAACGTGACAAAAAATTATCCTGATATCATTAAAAATTTAGAAATTTGCCCTCTACATGTCGAATCGTTGTTTCTTCTTTTCGTCGGGAAACATTCTGGCACGCACGGTTCACATTCAAATTAATGTAAATAATTGGAAACGTGACCTGTTGATATGATTTTTTTGTGATTACTTAGTGAATACATGAGCAAGCAAAAAACATTTATTTTATATTTTTATGTGCACGGGAAATACCCAATTATCATTACTTTTGGATCAACCTAGTACATTTAATATGAAAGATTTTAGCTTTTTCTTTATTTTTTTGGTTTTCTGCTTTAATTACTTCGCAAATTTGAAGGGAAGTTCATTTAGAAACTGTAAATAGAGCTCCTCATTGTATTGCACAATGAGGACATCACTTCGAAAATCTGCTATGAATACAAAATGTATGGGAAATAAAATGTATGGGAGCGTTTAATGTAACATTTTTGGATATTTCTCGTTTTATTTTTAAAAATTTATTATGGCCATTTTACTCATTAGGTTAAGTACTTTCGATATCAGTTTAAAGTTTTTTGGTATCTGCAATAGTTACGGAATAATCGCCTGTGCACACTTAACGATTACACCCTGTATATTTAAAAATATTTATATTATACAGTCGTAGGCCTCACCTTTTTAAATCTATTAGTGGTGCTTTTGTTTCAAATCGCATTTTTATACTTAAAAAATCAAAATATTCGTATTCTTCATTTTATAAAGAAGTGATAGTCGGCTGTATCATGCTATAATAAAAACATCATTTAGTGTGTGTACATACTGACAAATTCCATTTCATATTTCATTATTTCTTTAAAATTCATACATTCATCTTGAAAACTAAAATTTGAGTGTTGTCATATCGTCTTGATTTCTGGTGTGTGTATTTTTTATAATGTGATTCTACGCGTGTATAATCAGCATGTAAATACAAACTCCTTTGGGATTTGGAATAATCCACTTAAAAATAGTAATTTGAGTTTTGAGTTTAATCTGCATAATTTTTTCTTGCTTATACTCAGATCCGGCTCGAAGGACCATATAAAAAGTTGCAAGATATTATTATAAAAAGTAACTTTTGGTTAATGATTCCTGCGATACGATGTTACTATCGTCAAGTTACAACATTGATTCATTTGCCATATCGTTCACAAATTGATTTCCAAAAAGTTTAAGTTAATAAATTAACGTTAAATACGTTTTGCTGTTCAATTATTCTCGCGTTCTTAATGTGGTGTTATTCCATATCCCCACAACTACAAACACAAACATACAGCAACATAAAACATATATTTCTACACAGTACTTCCATGATGGAAGGCACGGGTTCGTTGGAGCAGCAGCTGGCGGCACTGCGTACTCGAGCTGGGGAAGTACGTGCTCGCAGACAAGACTTGCGCAGGCTTGAGGAGCTCGGTTAGTTTATATATGATAATATATGGTTTTCTGGGCATACTTAAATTTGTTTAATCTATTGGATTTCGCATTTCTAGAGGCATATTTGAATTGTCATAATATAATTTTATGTTTTACCACCGATTCATACATTTACGTACATTTTAGAGAAGGTTGTTTTTTCTGGATCCATTTAGTGGAGGAACAATGTCGCTACTAGTCTTTCTAAAATCATTCAGTTTGTTTATTGTGAATTCTAAATTGATTTTTGAAGTCTCTTTAGGCGTGTTGAGAGTAAAATTCAAGGTCGCGATATAAGATATATAAAGTTTTACTTCTGACACGCTTGGCACAAACGCTCTTTTTTTTTCTTTTTCTCTCCTGTACATCAGTTTTTCTTACCATCTAAAATTTTTTGAGACGGATTTAATTCAATATTTGTGTGTTGTTGTGCAGGCGCTGCACTCGAGGAGCACCTGATCCTGGACAACCGCTACACGGAGCACAGCACGGTGGGGCTCGCGCAGCAGTGGGACCAGCTGGACCAGCTGTCCATGCGCATGCAGCACAACCTCGAGCAGCAGATACAGGCGCGCAACCACTCGGGTGAGAAACGTTATATAACATATCTTCTCAGGATCATAATATGTTTCGGCAAATTCAGGTCTATCACCTATTTTGCGTAAAAAGAAGGTAGGAAAGGATAGGAACTGGTGAAATCACCACCAGCAACTAAGGAGGGCTTCCAAATGCTCCATACTGATCCTAGATGCCGTCTTTTATTCAACATTTATCAGACATTCCAATATGAAGACTTCCGTCTCTGTTCTTCTTCTGCCTTCAGTAAAGTCTTCATGCGTGCTCTGCGTAACAGGCTATCAAGGAATGTCCACATTTTTATGAAATTATTATATTTTCTAGGATCCAATTTTGTTTTTTTTTTTCAAGTGGAAAATAATGTATCGAACCCAACTTAACACCTGTAAATCCATTATTTAACCGATATTAATGTTGCAGGCGTAAGCGAGGACGCGCTGAAGGAGTTCTCGATGATGTTCAAGCACTTCGACAAGGACCGGTCGGGTCGGCTCAACCAGCACGAGTTCAAGTCGTGCCTGCGAGCGCTCGGCTACGACCTGCCCATGGTGGAGGAGGGGCAGCCCGACCCGGAGTTCGAGGCTATACTTAGTGAGTATATTGTTGCCAAAGTAGGGTCGGGAGATTTTTTTTTTGTGAATAGAAAAAAATGGTTTTGTTGTCAAAAATAATTTGAAAATGGATATGAGAAACAGACTTTGTTGGAAATAATGGTCAGGATAGTCTACTTTCTTGTATTAGAATTATTATAAAAACGCATAGTACGATGAAATTACTAATTTTAATCTATAAATTATTTTTTAGTCCATTTTTATTGGCAATTATTCATCAGTCTATTCTTACTGTTTAATAAAGCGTCATACTAATGCAATATTATTATTATAACAGACATAGTGGACCCGAACCGCGACGGGCATGTTTCCCTCCAAGAGTACATGGCGTTCATGATCAGCAAGGAGACGGAGAACGTGCACTCTTCGGAGGAGATTGAGAACGCGTTCCGAGCGATCACCGCGCACCAGGACCGCGCTTATGTCACCAAGGAGGAGCTTTATGCGGTGAGATGCCGGTTTTTTTATAATTATTTATAGCCATAACATAATATAGAATTAAAAAAACCTATTTTTTTTACGTACCACCGTAAAACCTATTTTAATTTTTGTTATTTATTAAAATTATATCGTAAAATTTCTCCATTACAACTAAAGAAAACCAATCAAACAAATTAAAAAAAATATTTTCACATATAAGGATTAAATCATATTAAATCTGTATCTTTTTATTTAGTACTAGATTTCCGCCCGCGGCTTCGCCCGCGTTTTCAAAGGAAAACCCGCATAGTTCCCGTTCCCATGGGATTTCCAGGAAAAAAACTATCCTATGTGTTAATCCAAGTTACCATCTATATGTGTGCTAAATTTCATTGTAATCGGTTCAGTAGAATTTGCGTGAAAGAGTAACAAACATCCATACACCCATACTTACAAACTTTCGCCTTTATAATATTAGTAGGATGGTAATGAGATTTGTTGAAAAAAAATCGTGTATCGCTTGTAACATACAACTTACGCTTTTGTACGGCCAATAGTCTAGGAAAGTGTATAATTAGTGTGATAATGCCCAGTGCATAAACAAACGAATTTTATTATTCATAAAAAATATATCAAGTCGATAAATTTATCTTTAAACTTTCTTTAGAAGCCCATTATTTTATATTTACCAACAGTTCGGACAGCAGTTTCTACAAAGTAATTATTGCTATTATAGATTATCGCTAACAACTAATTTTCAACTCTATTGCAGAACTTGACGAAGGAGATGGCGGACTACTGCGTGGCGCGCATGAAGCCGTACGTGGAGCCCAAGTCGGAGCGCGCCATCCCCAACGCGCTCGACTATATCGACTTCACTCGCACGCTCTTCCAGAACTAAATATATTAAACCCATTTATCCACACATATATTCGTCTTTTCATTGCCACCCTCCCGCTACAAGCTTTGCGCAATATCTTGTTCGAGCCGCGATTAAGATATTTGCGGATAATTCGCCGTGAAGTTAGCTTCGAGTGTGAAGTTCGCTCGCGTGGCGTTTAGCTTGCATTTTCAATTCCAATCAGACTTATATAAGATACGGTCTTCAATATGAAGATACAATTATACTGTTAGTATACTTAGTTTTGGTGTGTATTCCTTTCCTCTGAATAGCAGAGGAATCAGAAGCTGCCTTCAACGTTTTTCTTGCGTATTCGTCTGAGCATTTTCATGCAATTATAATTGCAAGCTATGTAATCGTAATTTATAAATTATATTAAATATTATGATAATATTGCCTTCGCTTTAGATTCTATTTATTTTTTGTATTCCATTGACTATAATAAATTTTGTTTACCGTCACTTTGTGTATTATTTCTTGTCCATTCCTTATAATAGAAAAGACCATGGGAGATCGACCTGCACCGATCTGATAACCAGATGAGACGTATTTTTTATGAAATATAATTTACTAGCTTTCCGCCCGTGGGATTTCCGGCATAAAACCTATCCTATCTGTTAATCCATGTAACACTCTATATGTATGCTAAATTTCATTGAAATCGGTTCAGTAGTGTTTGCATGAGAGTAACAAACATACATACACATTCTCATCCATCCTCACAAACTTTATGATAGACAGTAATGCTTCAATCACTTGCCTGTAAATCACTTGCCTGTAATCACTTGCCTGTAAAAATAAAATAAGCTTATATTCATTAAATTTTCAGAATTACAAATCTGAGTGTACACATGAAGTCGCAAATACATAACGTACGTAAAGTAACGGTTAGGGAAAATTGTTGCGTTTGAAAATTCTATAGAGGACGTCATAATTTTAACACAAACTATAACAGCTCGTGTTTGATGTTTCACCGGTCAAAGCTATTGTTAACGAATAACGTTAAAAAAACTCAGAAGCATAATGACTGTTAGCTAGCGCGCAAGAGCAACTTTTGTCTCCGCAACTATTTTGTCTCTCCCATCAACTCTATGGACTAGTAAGAAAGTGCGCGCACGTAGCGACGCAACTCCCCATAGAGTTGATGGGAGAGACAAAATAGTTATAGCGAAGACAAAAGTTGCTCTTGCGCGCTAGCTCTAAAATGAATTTATACCAAATAATAAAACTGACGTCTTTTTTTTAATATTGAAATTAACTATTTTTACTAAATGCATATGGAAGTTTACACACACTGTACATATACCAAAATAGTAATTTTTACAATTTGACTGTCTGTCTGTTTTTTTTTACGGTTTTTCTCAGAAACTGGACCGATTTTGACGGAACTGTCAGTGATAGATAGCTGTTGTTTTATATGGAGTAACCTAGGTTCTATTTTATACCGATTATCCCACAGGAATAAAAGGAAAAATTCAGGCACGCAGGTAAAACCGCGGGGCGCAGCTAGTCAAATATAAAATTAGATATTATTTGAATTGAGACTTTGATAACTTAGCTAAAAAAATACGATAGCGCAACTCATTTCGCTGTTACTGTAAATGTTACCGTTACTGTTATTGTTAAATTTGACATTATCCTTAACTATAAGTAAAATATTGTGCAGCCAAGCCTTAATCTTTTAAATAACTTTTGATAATACGCTTAGGCAAGTGTCCTCATATGTAGGAATTAATTATCGATTAAAATCACAATACTACATGTATAAGTTATACTCTTGTGGTTGATATATGGCTCATAATATATTTCATGCCTTTTTCATAATATAAGGATTATCGATAGTTAGATACAAACCAGGATTATTCCAGCAAACCCGTTTTTTAATAGACTTATCTATTTGCAACTCTAATATGAATAATTATGTATTAAATTTGTATAATATGTACCTACTGGCAAAAAAAATACAGGAATAAAAGGTGGAAGGCAATAAAACAAAGATATAAAATAATCCATAGTTTAATAATATTATTTTATAATCTACATTCAATTAAAAAAATGCTATTCTAAAATTTAAATTCCAATAAAAGTCACATTATAATAATTAGAAGGCGGACCAGCAAAAGTCCCCCGATCATAATTAAAAATCGAAGCTATACAATTTATTTTAATTATTATATTTCTATTAATAAGTTAAATATATTGCATCTTTAGTTTGGTGCAAGTCTAACTATAATTTACAAACTAAAAGAATTGATATTATTTTCATTATTTACAATTTTTTTTACACTATCTTTGAGCTAGAACCTAGCTAGCTTTGTAGTTAGTTCATTACTGGGTTTTATCGATATCGGAATATAATAAAACAAGGTAAATTTCGGCTACAGTTATTTGATGTACGAAAAAAAACAACACATGCCTCGTCCTCGTCATCGTCCATATCAAAGAATGAAAAGAAATTAAGCGTCCATTAAAAGAAGTAAAAAAAAAAGACGTGTGGCACTCGGGGACTGCCGCGGTAAAGCTATTGCATGCTATGCCTTCAAGCTACACCTCCGCGCCCGTCGGAGTGGGGAGCGTGAGGTTTTTTCGTTACGGAATTTCTGGATTCGGTCCCCGCGCTCAAGGCCCGCGATAGAAGCTATGCAATAGCTTAAAAATTAAGCCAGAACATTTAGTCGGTATTTTATATTGCCAGGCGCGTCTCAAAATAATTAAAAAGTCATAGAGATAAGTCAAATTCCATGTGTGTACTGTGTACTTATACTCTGTGCTTATACCATCAAATTCATATTCATAGACATATAGTTAAGTTACATGGTTGGCAATTTGTTGACTATTAGTAGTTCTTTTATGATTATTTCTAGCAGTTAGCCGCGCCTAACATTACAATGCGTTAATTTAATTCAATCCAAGTTAAAGCAAATTTATTTTTATTATATCCACGAGGGAAACTAGAATCCCAAATTAAAAAAAAAATAGTAGGTTATTTCATATTATAATTACACTAATTTACAATATTATAAATTTGATGATATTAGTACATGAAATTTCACTTAACTCGATGACTTTTAAGCTATTGCATAGCTTCTATCGCGGGCCTTGAGCGCGGCGACCGAATGTAAAAATTCAGTAACGAAAATACCTAACACCCCCCACTCATTGCATAGCATCGCATCGCATGCGCCGGTTGGAGTGGGGGGTGCTTTACCGCGGCAGTCCTCGAGTGCCACACGTATTTTTTTAATTATTTTGAGACGCGCCTGGCAATATAAAACACCGACTAAATGTTCTGTCCTATATTTGTTTTTAATTTTTAAACATAAAACTACAACATTTATAAATTGCATATTGCTCAAATACATTTTTTGGACAAAAAAATATTTAGCTTTTTTTTTAATTTGGGGGCGTTGGGGTGTCCCGCTACTCACCAGCTAGGTCTGCAGTTCAGAGTTGGGATATATCAGGTCTGGCACAAGTTTTCAGCTTGCCTCAAATACCTACCCAAAAACTGGTGCCATCTCTCGGACCAGAACTACTATGGTGATTTTACATGTATGGTAAAAATCGCAAATATTCAAAGATCTTTCTATTTAGATTGACTCAGAATGTCTCATTTAGATTGACGACATACTGGGCTGCGCTCTGTCACAAGTCACTCCGTAACAATATTGCTATCACTAACACAGTTCACATTTTCATACAATCTCCACGAACATATCTATAGCAATATGCCAGGAAGATATCTTATTCCAAACGTGTTTAGGCACTAAATCCATCATTTTTTCCACATATAATCATATCCTAGCTCGTTGCAACATCCTGAACTCTTCCGGAGAAACATGGGCCTTAAGTTTGTCGAGTAAACTGTCTGGTAGCGAGGAGTTGGCTGGTTGCAAGTGTTTGAGGGATAAGAGCTCCTGGACGGAGGGTCGCGCTCGGGCGTTGTACGTGAGACACCACTTTAGCGCTGATATTAGTGATGGTGGTAAATCTGAAAAACAATATTTTTATTAAAATATTATTAAAAAAAACCGCATCAAAATCCGTTGCGTAGTTTCAAAGATTTAAGCGTACAAAGGGACAAAGGGACATAGGGACATAGGGACAGAGAAAGCGACTTTGTTTTATACTATGTAGTGATTATTGAGACCTATGGTTAGACCGTGATTGCAAGCTTCTGATGATGATATAGATAATTTTACTTTTAAGAATAACAAGACATTATTAAAAATATGTAGTGAAGAAACATGTGTGGAATGTGTGCGTGTCAGATAGCGTGTGAGATGTGGGTTCGTATCAGATAGCGTGTGAGATGTGGGTTTGCGTCAGATAGCGTGTGAGATGTGGGTTCGCATCAGATAGCGTGTGATGTGGGTTCGTATCAGATAGCGTGTGAGATGTGGGTTCGCATCAGATAGCGTGTGATGTGGGTTCGTATCAGATAGCGTGTGAGATGTGGGTTGCATCAGATAGCGTGTGATGTGGGTTCGTATCAGATAGCGTGTGAGATGTGGGTTCGTATCAGATAGCGTGTGAGATGTGGGTTGCATCAGATAGCGTGTGAT
>CAJQZM010040389.1:0-20320 GCA_907164665.1 Colias nastes | reverse complement strand
GTATCAGATAGCGTGTGAGATGTGGGTTGCATCAGATAGCGTGTGATGTGGGTTCGTATCAGATAGCGTGTGAGATGTGGGTTCGTATCAGATAGCGTGTAGAATGTGCGCGTGTCAGCTAACGTGTGGAATGTGGTTGCGTCAGATGACGTATCCGATAGGTCTATGTATGATTTATGCCACGGAACATCGTGTGGAATAATATGAATTATGTGTGCGTATTAGTATCTATGTAGCGTATACTTACGCGTGGCTGGCGGATAATCTATACGATGGTTGGGGTCGATGATGGCGGCGAGTTTGGCGAACATCGCGATGTGGTTGAACGGCGTGCGCCCGTACACCATGCTGTATAGAATGCAGCCTAATGACCACACGTCCGACTTGAACGAGATCTGCAAAACAGTAGATAGTTAGTACTTAAATAAGGTCAAACTTTTTACTGTCATGTGTTTTCCGTTTGTAGGAACTTATGATTAATTTTTTTTGATGAAACCGACATTTCAAAGAATCAAAAATTTGAAGACCAGTGCAATATATGAACCCACACTTAGCTCATGTGGTGGATTGTGGCCTGTACCCTTTATAGGAGGCCGTGTCCCTACTATGGGCTATTTATGCTGATAATAAGTGTTTGTACTACTACTAGTATTAGTACCTTTATATTGTTGCTGTTGGAGTACCCGCCGGCGCCGCCCATGAGCGCCTCGGGGCTGATGTACGAGAACGTGCCTGCAGCTTGGGAGCGCACCACACTCGTCGCGTCTCCACTGATAGCCGACGCTATGCCAAAGTCGATGAGCTTCAGCCGCCCGCAAACCATCAGGAAGTTGGCGGGCTTCAGGTCCGCGTGGATAACGCCTGGATATAAGATGGAAATTAGTATTGTTAAAAATATTAAGATAAAGATAAATTACTGTAGAAGACAGATCACATTGAAGTTAAGAGAAGAGAATGATCAAAAACATTTGCCAATTTAATTATTTCACACAGAATTTCTGGTTTCAGTAAGTTTGTCAAGAACGGACACATTTTATATTTGTAACCACGCATTATACTCATGTATTAAGATAATGGATGGTAGGCAGGTCCGTATCACATACGCACACACACCACGCACCGTGCTCGTGTATATAGCTGACGGCCAGCAGCATCTCCTCCCAGTAGTGCAGCACGAGCGCGGGCGGCAGGCCGGCGCCGCGAGCTCGCATGAAGGACGATAGGTCCGTTTCCCCCACTTCTAGCACCAGGCGGAGGAATTGGTTCGCACGGTCGTATTCACTGTTGAGTGAATAGTATATTTTGTAAACATGTGATTGTGAAAGGATAATTTATAAAGAATAATAAGTTTAAACATGTTTATGCATGCATGGACTGTGTAACTAAGGGTCAAATAATAGTAGTAGAGTTTTTTTTTAAATAATAATACAGTCAAAACCGTTTATGGCGACATCGTTTAGAACAACATACCGGTTAAATTGACCAAAATCAAAGGTCCTGGCTGAATGTTATATGACCGCCTTATCGAAAACATTGGTTTTTACGACATTGTTTACTACGACATACCGCATTAAGCGACCACATTTGGTTAATATTTTCGGAGTATTATATCTGTAGAACGACCGGCTCAGCTGTATTGTAAACAATTTGAATAGGTAACTGTATCCACATCTGGCACGGTATAATAGTCAATGGCTATTATCGTAAAAGTAATCAAAGTTTAGGGTCTTTTGTAATTCTTAGAAACAAAGCACATGCATGCAGTAGCCTGAAGGCCCGCTTCGTCATTGAGATATACCTAGTGCTTAAATTTAGATATAAGTACTAACTATAATAATATTAACTATATAACACGTGTAACCTAGTTTTGTATCTATTTAATAAGGCATGTTATATTTCAAATATACAGTATTCATTCAGCAGTCCTAGAGTTTCAATCCTCTCCCGAGGCACCACCTTACATGGCGACCCTGCCTAAAGCTGCGTATCGACTTCGCGCTCCTGGCGCGCGCGCCATGAATGACCGCGCCGAGAGTGCGTTCCGCGGAGCGCGTTCCAAAGATTTGAAGTATATCAACTAAGCGCGCCTGGCGCGCGTGGCAACTGATCCAGTGTTTGACCGTTCATCATGGAAGCGTCGTGTACGAGCAGCAGCAGCTATTGTAATTATTATACACAGCATAATAAAAAAGAAAAAACAGAAACGTCAAGTGCGTTGGTGGATAAAAGATCTGTACCGAAAAAGAATGCAGTATGGAGTGACACTTATAAGAGATATGCAGTTCGAAGTGATAGAAGACACAATAAAAAACTTCAAAAGAATGTCTACAGAAGATTTTTATTACTTGCATAACTTGATAGAGCCAAAGGTGAAAAAAATGGACACCCAGTTTCGCGAAGCTATTACAGTGACTGAAAGGCTGGAGACAAGCTTGCAAGCTTGCAATACCTGTTCAGAGTTTCAAAGCAGTCTATATTATCTAGGATAGTCCCAGAATTATTATTCGGAGCGCAACAAACACAAAAAATACGACAAACCCGTCTCCATTGGCGCGCGCGCCACGTTTGATGCGTGGTAAAAAACCGACACCCGACGGAACGGACCGCTCCGCGTTCGACCGCTCCAACGAACATTTTGGCGCGCGTTCCAAACTGGTATCCATTTCACGCGGCTGGAGCGCGCGCCAATGTTCGATCTCTTGGAGCGCGAAGTCGATACTCACCTTAAAGTTGGTGCACGCGCGCGTGTATTTTGACACCGGCCGCCGCGTCGCCGATTTACATATATGGTACTGTGTGTTCTCGGCCCGAGCAAATTAAAGTATTAAAAATGAATATATTAAAATCTTTTGGAGGCAACGCA
This sequence comes from Colias nastes, assembly GCA_907164665.1. Classification (NCBI taxonomy): domain Eukaryota; kingdom Metazoa; phylum Arthropoda; class Insecta; order Lepidoptera; family Pieridae; genus Colias; species Colias nastes. Next base: position 17,457 of record CAJQZM010040389.1, on the reverse strand, counting down.
AGTGAAACGCTACAGAAAATGGAAAAGCAGCAGTCCAAAGGAGACTAGTATAGCATAACATAGTTATAGCACAAAATTTTGCAAAATATCCACTAAAGGTGGATACGACAGGAGGTCGCGAATAGCAGCAGGGAGCGTCGTTTTTCGTTTCGATGGCGCCAGGCGTACCCTCCCCCCCCCCCCCCCGGTGAAATCGGTGAAACTAAGTGTAGTGATGTAAGTGAAAAAAGATAAAAAAAAAGCCAACAAATATTTAATAATAAGTGTAATGTGAGCGTGTAAGTGTTTTCGTGAAAATTCGGCAAAGTTGATGGACATTATATTTAGTGGACTTTAAGCGTATAGTATAATTACATTTACTATAAAAAAAAAAAAAAATGTGTATGTTATCGAATAGGTATTAAAAATGTAACTTAACATGTAACCTAAATATAAAAGAAAATGATAATCTAATTTAGTTAAAAATATTATTCTAACTTAGTATAAGTAATGTGTACATACTTGTATTTTATAATAAATTTTGCAGTTATTGTTAAAATATGCTGAGAAACGAGGCCTTCAATCCTATTCAGGTATGTTAATATATTTTTACTATCATTAATTATACTTATTATGCAATGTTAAACTCTATGGCAATATTTTTTAAAGTAATTATGTGATGATTTTCTAAGAAATTAATGATTTGTGTCAAATTGCAGAGAATCCAATAGTTTTTCAACAATGGATAAATTTGACCTAAAAGTAGCTTTGAGCTTATTGCCAGTAATGAATGATGAATTGTCTAATTTACGACAACTTATCGATGGTATTGAATACTATAGTTCGGTTCTAAATGATGAGTCACAGTCGCATTTGATATCTTTTGTTTTGAAAAGCCGTTTGTCACAGTCGGCTAGGCTAAAATTACAAACAAAGTACGATACTGTTCAAAATCTTTTAAATGATATGAAAATGCTTCTTTTACCTAAAAAGTCTACGAGTGCTTTGCAAAAACAATTTTTAAATTGTAAGCAAAATGATGCGTCTATTGATGCGTTCGGAAAAACGTTATCCGAATTATTCGTTGAACTTACAATTTCTCAATCCGAAGGCAATGAGGAAAAGTTTAATATTTTAAAATCAATAAATGAAAAACAGGCAATTCGGCAATTTAGTGACGGATTGAAAAACCGTAGGATTGGCACCATTATTACGGCGCAGAGATTTGAATATTTGAAAGATGCGATTCAAACCGCAATCGACGAGGACGTTTCAGGCTCAAGTTCAACCGCCGAAGTGTTAACACTACGACATAATAATAATCGTTTCTTTAAAACCACTTCCAGGCCGCCTTATCATCAGAACACTCCAAGAGGTGCGTACAACAATAATAATCGTTGGCGAGGCAACGTTAACAACAACAACAACTGGCGACAGCCGCCTACCAGCACCAAACAATGGTTCCAGCAGCCTCAATCGCAGCCACGGGGAGCGCCCCGGGGCAGAGCGTCATATCGAGGTAGAACTTTTAATAATAATTATTTTAGGGGTCGTAGACCATTCAGAGGACAGATTCGTACAGCAGTGACTGACGAGTCACAGCCTCAATCGAGTTCATCCACTCAGAATTTAAAACCTGAAAATGAGTTTTTTCGTGCCTATGACATATAGTATTTTAGCTAGCGATAGTAGTTATTACATAGAGTTATTTTATAAAAACAGTCACATATTTAATTGGCTTATAGATACGGGAGCCTCAATTTCGGCTATTAAATATAAACATGTATTAGATTTTGACATCCCAATTAACAAAGAAAATATTACAATAAATGGGATAGGTGGAAAGGTACAGGCTATCGGATATGTATGTTTACAGTTGACGATACACGGGCAGTGTATTAGTCATAAGTTTTATGTATTTGACACCTTGCCTTGTAAGTCGCACGGTATTCTAGGGCAGGACTTTTTAGGAAAGTATGGAGCGGTCATTGATATGAAACATAATAATCTGTCACTATGGATCAGTGAATCTAAACAAATATCTTTACAATTATTAGACTCGTGTAGTAATTTATTATCGTTACCTGCTAGGTCAGAATCGATTCATTTTATTAATACTAGTTTAACAGAGGAATGTTTGGTATGTACGAAAGAGGTGTGTGAGGGCGTATTTATTGCGAGTATGATAGTACATCCAATTGATGGTAAAATACCAGTCCGAATTTTGAATTCGACCTCGAAAGATATAACTTTGTCTGAAATTAAACTTGATATACAAAATTTGAAGGAATATAATATTTGTAGCTTTGATAAAATTGAGAAAAATGCATCGCGAGTTAAAACATTATTTTCAAAGTTGAATTTAAGTAACTTAAATAAAGAAGAAAAAATTAATATAGAAAGTTTATGTGCTAAGTATCCCGATATATTTTATTTGGAAGGAGACAAATTATCAACCACTGATATTTATCAACACTCAATTAAAGTAAAACCAGATATTCAGCCAATTTTTTCAAAACCTTATCGATTGCCTCATGCATTGAAAAATGAAATCAATAACCAAATTGATCAAATGTTAAAAGAAAATATTATTGAACCATGTCAAAGTGAATGGTCCAGTCCAATTTTATTAGTGCCAAAGAAATGTGACCAAAGTGGAAATAAAAAGTGGCGTTTGGTTATAGATTATAGAAAACTTAATAACAGTATACATGATGATAAATTTCCTCTTCCAAATATAACGGAAATTTTAGATTCTTTATCCGGTTGCATGTATTTTTCTCATTTAGATTTACATCAAGGCTATTATAATGTGAGCTTAGACCCAGACAGTCGCAAGTATACTGCTTTTTGTTCCGGACAGTTTCAGATGACTAGAATGCCTATGGGCTTAAAGACCAGCCCTAGTTCATTTTCGCGCATGATGACTATGGCGATGACAGGGTTAACATATGAAAAATGCTTGGTGTACCAGGACGATCTAGTCTGTTTTAGTAGGGACTTATCTAGTCACATCAAAAATTTACAGTCGATTTTTGAAAGATTACGAAAAGTCAATCTAAAGTTAAATCCGCAAAAGTGTATTTTCTTACAGAAGGAACTGCTTTACTTGGGTCATATTGTATCAGCAGAGGGTGTTATACCAGATTCGGATAAAATAGAGGTTGTTAAAAACTACCCGGTTCCTACTAAAGTCGATGAAGTCAAAAGATTCGTTGCCTTTGTGAACTATTACAGGAAATTTATTCCTAATTTTGCAACAAAAGCATATGCGTTAAATAGTTTGTGTCGGAAAAATGTAACCTTCAAATGGGATAAAGAATGCCAAAAATCATTTGAATTATTGAAACAAAATTTAATATCCCATCCTGTATTACAATATCCTGATTTTTCAGAGTCTAATCAATTTATTCTACAAACAGATGCATCAGGATACGGCGTAGGTGCAGTTTTGTGTAATAGCGACGGTAGACCTGTAGCGTATGCTAGTCGTAGTCTTAATAAAGCAGAAAAAAGGTATCCGACTATTGAAAAGGAATTGCTTGCGATTGTATGGGCTGTAAAGCATTTTCGTCCATATTTGTATGGAAGGACATTCAAAATTCAGACTGACCATAAGCCACTAATATATTTGTTTGGAATGCGAGATCCATCTAGTCGTTTAATTAAATTTAGATTAACGTTAGAGGAGTACGATTTTATAATTGAGTATTTGAAAGGGAAGAATAATTCGGCCGCGGATGCACTTTCACGTTTGCATTTAACTTCGGAGGAATTGAAAGAGATGAATCAAACGGTGATGAATGTAATGACGCGTGGTCAGTTGGCTAGACAACAACGGGATGCTATTATTTCTAAGAACGATTGGCCTGATCAACCAAAAGTTGTAGAAATACATAGTAAACCGAAATATTTCACGGACTTACGTTTCATAAGCGCTTATGAATTAAATCGATATCGTAAAATGAAAGAGATTACGCATGAGAAGGGATGTTTGAGTTATGTACCCTCAATGAATACTATTTTTATTAATTTAGCTTCTCGATCGCAACTATCGCCAGACGAATTTGTGAGAGAGCTAAATATATTTTGTAGGAAAATAAAGATTAAAGAAGTATACTTCATTAAAACTGAGAAAAATAATATATTCGTGGAAAAGTTAATAAATGAGATAGATAACATAAGTAATTGGTCCGGACCACGTATATGTATTTTAAGGGGAACAAAGAGAATAAGTAATAAAGACGATCAGCGTGTAATTTTAAATGATTTTCACATATTACCTACAAGTGGACATGCTGGCATAAGACGAATGGTAAATAACATAAAGAAATATTATTTTTGGCCAAGATTAGAAGCTGATGTTGTAGAATTTATAAAAAGGTGTGACAAATGTCAAAAACAAAAACATTCCTCACACCATACTAAGGAGCCTATGACGATAAGTTCAACGGCAAGTTCGGCGTTGGAGAAAATATATTTAGATATTGTAGGACCGTTAGATAGAGATTACGATAATTACGTATACATTTTAACTATACAATGTGAGTTGAGTAAGTATATCGAGGCTTATCCATTAACGTCAAAAAGGTCGAGTGAAGTAGCTAGGAACTTTGTTAACAATTGGATTCTCAGGTATGGAATCCCGAAGGAAATTGCTACTGACAGAGGTACGGAGTTTTTATCGGACACAATGAAAGAGGTTTGTAAACTTTTGCATATTAACAAGCTGCAGTCAACCGCATATCACCATCAAAGTATCGGTGCCTTGGAGAATTCGCACAAACATTTGGGTAACTACTTGCGAATACAGACAGGAAATCACCCAGAAGCTTGGAGCACGTGGCTTCCATTTTGGTGTTTTTCCTATAACACTGCGGTACATACAGAGACCAAGTTTACTCCCTATGAGTTGGTGTTCGGTAAGAAATGTAATTTACCATCAAATTTGCAATCTGCACAAGTTGAGCCTTTGTACAATTTTGATAATTATCCTTTAGAACTCAAATTTAGAATACAGACGTCACAAAAAGAGGCGAGAGAAAATCTTATATCTAGTAAATTGAAAAGAAAAGAAAAGTATGATCGTAATATTAATCCGGTTACTTATAAACCGAATGATTTAATTTTAATAAAAAATGAGACAGGCAATAAGTTTCAAAACATATATTTAGGTCCATATAAAGTAGTAAGGGAATGTTCACCCAATGTAGAAATAATTAAAGATAATAAAAACTATGTTATTCATAAAAACAGAACCAAAATGTATTTTGAACCGATTACCTAATAATTTTGTTAAAAGTTACGGTTTTAAAAATGTATTTTGAACCGATTACCTAATAATTTTGTCAAAAAAGTTTATAATATTATGTACTATTTAGTTTGAAATGGAAATAATTATGATAATATGACATTGTACTGTATGAACATAAGTAAGCTAAAATAAAATAAATTGTTAGTGTTTATTTTATTTTTTTATTGCGGTGGAGATGAGATATACCTAGTGCTTAAATTTAGATATAAGTACTAACTATAATAATATTAACTATATAACACGTGTAACCTAGTTTTGTATCTATTTAATAAGGCATGTTATATTTCAAATATACAGTATTCATTCAGCAGTCCTAGAGTTTCAATCCTCTCCCGAGGCACCACCTTACATCATATCTCTTAAGTCAGTTTGTTACTTATCTTTACACAAGGCACACCAAAACATATTGTTGAGTTAACTGTGAAAATTGTAACATGTCGCAAAAAAGAAATCAAATCAATATCGAAGAAAAATCGCGTATTATTTCAAAGCTAGAGAAAGGATTTCCAAACAAAGACCTGGCAAAAGAATATAGTGTATCACACTCGATAATTTTAACCGTTTGGAAAGAAAGGGAGAAAATTCAAATCCGGTTGTTACAACTATCGGTTTTTACGACTCAATATGAGTAGTCCCTTCGATGTCGTTATAACAGATTTTGACTGTAATTGTATTTTTAATATTTAAATATTACACAACTATGTTCATTTGGGTCATTTGCTTCACTTTATTCAATCGTCAACATTATTTACTTATTCAGGCAACAATTAAAAACCTTACTCACTAATCATACAATCTGATGACTCTGTCGGAGCTCTGCAGCTCTCTCAAAAGCCGCACCTCATTGATGTAGCCCTGTGCCAGCTCCTGGTCAGTGCCAAGTGATACGCATTTCACTGCATATTCACATGATGTACCCACTTCTAATACCTGTGGGAGATAAGGAAATAATTTTAGAGTCTATATATTTTGAGTAAATTTATATAATTTATAACTAGATTTCTGCTCACTGCTTATTGCAATAAAAACCCCCATAGTACCAGTTTCTTTGGGATTTCTGGATCTTTAGCTTTACCTACATACCAAATTTCATTGTAATTGGTTCAGTAGTATTTGCGTGAAATAATAACATCCATCCATCTTCACAAACATTCACATTTATAATATTAGCAGAATATTGTTCTTATTTAGCACTAGCTTTCCACCCGTGGCTTCGCTCGCGCAGTCAAAGAAAAACCCGCATAGTTCCCGTTCCCATGGGATTTCCAGGATAAAACCTATCCTATGTCCCAGGGTAAAAAGTAGCCTATGTCCTTTCTCGGGTATCAAAATATCTCTATACCAAATTTCATGCAAATTGGTTCAGTAGTTAAGGCGTGATTGAGTAACAGACCGACAGCCAGAGTTACATTCGCATTTATATAATATTAGTATGGAAGTATGGATTTACCTTGTACACTTCACTGGATCCTCCAGTTCCTAATTTTTTAATGAACATATATTTTTTGTCTTTGATACTTGTTGTTTTAAACAGGACTTTAGAGTTAGTAGCGCCAGGGTGAGCAGGGATTCCCTGTGGGTAGGATGGTGTGGCTGCGTAGGAGGCTGGTAGCTTTTTCCTATTCATTGGTGTCTCGGAAACCGGCGCAGGCGCGGGCGCTGGTTCTGGAGGTGGAGGATCTTCCTTCTGTTTTTGGCGAAACAATTCACATCTAACTTTATCTCTGTTCTGTAATACAGGCGGCTGCGGAATCTTTTTAAGACTATTCTTTGCTGATCCTGGCGTAAATCTTCTGATACCAGTCTTTATTTTTGGCGTTGCTACTTTATTTTTCCGTGCACTGGATTGTGTCTTTGCCATTTCCGGCGTCTTTTTATGCGCCGAACCTGGTTTTTGTTCAGGCACCTCGTTCGTGTTCTGTTGCTTTAAAACGTTTTGATTTTTTCTTTCGGAATTTAAAAATATTGATTTAGCTGGTTTTTGTACACTTTGAGACTCTTTTATTGTGAGCGGACGGTAAGATATATAATTCTCGTTACCATTTTCTTTATTACTTTCATTCTTTATTATTTTTCTCTCAGAAGAGAAAGTATTGGCGTTTTTGGAGATTTTAAATTGGGGGGTCGAATGTTTGTTTGCATTGTTGCTCGATGTAAGTGCTTTGGTTGCTACAGTTTCACAAAATGAATCACTGTCTTCGGATGTGTAACTGGAGTCCGGTGTATCTATTGTATTATGATTCTGCAGTGGCATTAAATTAGCCAGTAAGGCCGACATAGGCATCGGTGCAAATTTTATACTGTTTGATGTTGATTCCGTATTTCCACTCATTATGACAAATGTGCTTGAATCCCTAATTCCCTAACCTTTTTCGTGAACTTTAATTACTACAAACATTAAGCGATTTTAAACAATTATCATTGACTCTAATTAAATCACAACACAATCAATCCGTTGAAAGTTTTGAATGGTTTTGAAATTTGAATTCATACTTTACGGCCATAAGCAGTAGACTCTTATTATGACACTTGACAAATGCGAGGTTTAATTGTCGTCTATGGTAAGTTTGTGTGCACAGAGTGTAAAAAAGGTACCCAACCACTACCCCACGATTATTATTTGACAAGATTAGGGCATGTGTTCTATATAAAGTAGTGTAATTTTGAAAAAACCCAGCACATAATAAAATCTATTCTTATTCAGATTTACAATATTTTAAAATGTTTACAAACGGATTTATAAATTAAATCTTGATTACATAGCATAAATGTGGCATAAATATATTTTTTGGCCATATATTTTGTGTTTATAATATTATTGTATTAATAAAAAATGAATATATTTTGTCTGTATGCCCCTCATTTCTTTAATAAAATCGTAAACTATGCTCATTGGAATAATTCGATGATCTTCAGCGAAGTATTGTGCAGAGATTTCATTCGCTCACGAAGTTTGCTGAATTGGTACGACACTGTTCTGTGGGTACGACCAAGCACAGCTAGTTATAAATAAAGTTTTCTTGAAAATATACTGATACCTACTTCTAACTTATGAACTTTTTTCAATCAGATTAACCACAGTCTGGATTAAACAATAAAACAATATAATTTACGCACATAGACCAATGATATTTTATGTATAGATACGTTATATACTCACTAAGCTCACAATATATCCAAAAAAAATGCTTCATATGCAGTGTCAGGCACACACAAATACAAGTTTCATTTTACTTAAGGTGATTGCTACGATCTGTTCCCAGCCAATGTCCCGCTAGATGGCGCTGAATTCTACATTTCTAGTTTATTTGAGTTTTTGCGTAATTGGAAAAGATTAAGGTCGTAGGAATAGTCATGGCGGTTACTGAATATTATATTTTATTGAAATATGTCATATCATTGCCTTAAAATCCACCCAATTCGGTAAAAAAATGCATTATAACATCTGTCATTGCATACAGGGTCGTTTACACACACAGACGTATACAAAAATGATAAAGATTTAAGTCTAGATGGCGTGAATGTAAAACAAGTAGGATTGTTATAAAAATAAAAGTTATATTTGTTGGCGTAAACTATTTTGTTGTAATTTTGGGAAATAAATAATGTCAAAATTGATTACAATAAAACGCAGTTTTATTTTATTACATTACACTATTGTTTTTTTTATCAAAACATGTATTTGAAGTAGCATATACCTATGATATAATATTATGCTAAGAATAATTATTCATACAACAACAAATCTAAAACACTATTTACTATGGAAAAAAACCAGGAAGGTGAAAAAGATATTTACGATTTCGACGCACTCGACTTTTAGTAAAATATAGTAGGTAAAAATTAAACAATGGTAATGTAAATTCTAAACAAACTACTACCAAAATACAATTAGAACAAAAATCATTTGACTTGTTTATTTCACCCAGAGGCCAGAGGCGGCTCGTGACAAAATTGTATAGGTGTTCACTTGAAATAAAACAACGAAAATACAATAGCGTTCGGGATGATTTATTACAAAAAAATGAGCACCACATTTTATAAATGTCTATAACACTAAAAATTACAAAGTACAGGCTATTTCAAAACGAATTCAATGACTAGGTATCAATAATTAGTAAATCACCGAATTTGCATTCGCGAGCGTAGGTATCCATAGTGTTTGTCACTGACGGTCACTGACCTCTATAACTTATAGTTATAGAGGTCAGTGGTGTTTGTTGTGTAAACATGTATGTATTTGAGTAGTTAGTAGCATATTATATTCTGAATTTCTGATCCATGCCTATTCACTCAAAACTAATAACACTAATGATTTGTAACAGTAAATTATTTCAATAGGTAGGTATTTGAACATTTCCCAACAAGACGTAAGAATAATTATTCGTAGGTATACAAGATACAATAACAAATCTAATACACTATTTATTATTTTATTATTTACTAGCGGTCCGCCCCGGCTTCGCCCGTGGTACATGTTTACGTTTTCTCTCCATAAGAAGTAATAGCTAGAGAGCTAGCGCAAAGCTACCTGTATGTATTTGACCAGACCTGGATTTTTGTGTGTTGATTCCCCTATACCTACTATACATGAGATGAGGAGTCACTAAGCCCAGAGTGGTGGACGGGGCGCGCGCTTAGGTAAGACAGGTGGAAATTTTTGGCGAACTTTGAAACCATTTGACCACGTCTGCCATTTTGATATTTGAAAATAGATTATTATTACTATCGGAAAATAACAATGGCAGACCATTATCACGCGGATAACATTCTGGCAGACACTTATGAAAGTGCTGAAAAAAATACAATTTTGAAAGTATTTGACCAGATCTGCCATTCATATATTTTATTTATTAGGGTCTTAAAAACTTATTTTCGAAACGGCAGACATTTTCATTGCGTACAGACTTCAGCAGTCAACAAGACTTAGCTTCTACATGGTCAGATGTATATATGTATTACGTTCCCTGACCTTACATCAATGATTTACTTTATTAATGTTTTTATGGTCATTTACATTTAATTTTGAAAACTATGGAATAAAATTTATAAATTTGATGATACAAAACTAAATATACATTTGTAAAGAATCTCAAATATAAAGTTGTGTTGCAAATAACAAATCATCATTTAAATATTTAGTTTATTTCTTTATTTAAGAAACAATTAACAATTACAAAACAACATAAAAAAACACGCATGCATTTATTGAAATGTTCATTCATCATCACTATCGTATGGCGTTGTGTGACTCGTCTTCATAATCCATTGAATCGGATTCTGTAAAAGTAAAACGTAAATTATATAATAAAAGAAATGAGTAAAGTCAAAAATAATTATTAAAGAGTTAATCATTATAAACTTACCTAGTAAGGCAATGCCTTTGATGTCGCACGATGCCGCCGCGCCGCCAGTGTAGGTACTTCTGCTGCTACATGAAAATATGCTAGGGTTGCAACAAATGGGAAATAAAACAATTGTGATTATTACTATTATGATGTAATCATTTATTCATATGTACATTCAAAACAATTGCGATTATTAAATCTGATGTAATTATTTTTTCATAAATATATAATTATTATTAATTACATAATATATTGCACTGTGAAATATTTACGTATCACTTTATTTTTGATGTTCTTAATTGTCTTTTATAAAATTTAAGTGACGCATTCGCATTGGGATCAACAATCCGATAAGAAAAGAATGGAGACAACATATACATAGCTTTGATTTCAATTCTACAGATACAAAATATACAATCTATCTAAAATGATACAACGGATGTTTCCTGCGTTTTCTCGTCAAAATACCGAAACAACGTAATTATTGTATAGTAGTTGGGCGTGAAAGTAAAAAAAACAAATGAAAAGTGTTTTCCATATGATTATTTATTAAATTTACGCGATTAAGAATAATTTCAACGATACAATTTAGTAACCGAGAATTCAGAGGATTAAAGAAAATACCTGCCTGATCATTTTATCAAACTCTAAAAGAATTATGGTTATTTCGCATCACTCGGTTTATTAGTTTGGTAATAATTATTAAAGGTAGTTACAACCCTAGCCATTGAGTCGAACGGTAGGCAACACAATATCGACTTTGTGCGGGTACATATGGTACATTTCTTCTTGCTGTGAAGCGTAATTATTATTATTAAGATTTTTTAGGCTATTTTGAATCAGCTGTTCTAATTAAATTCTAGAAATTTATTAAAACGTGATTTTTTTAAAAGTATATTATGAGTTTATAAATACCTCAACCAATAGTTATTGTGTCCTATCCTCATTTCTTTATATCTTGGTAGTTAACTAAAGTGTTAAATTTACATAACCTCAACAACAACATTTACACTGCCACTGCACTAAAACTAATATGGAATCCATCAGATCTCTATTGATCTATTGATCAGATGTTTGAAGTGTTTAACCACAGAATGGATGAGTTCCAAAAGGATCTCCAGACAATTTCAACAGCCCCAATGGGTAGCCCGTCTTCTAAATTAGCGTCTGACTTTACAGTCTTTCGCACATTTGTCTTGACATCACTACAGTGTCTACAGTCTGAGGTTATCCTCCTGAGTAACAAAACAAAAGTACCTACGACGGACGACCACGCTTCGAGTTGCCAAACACACAGCCAAACAACAATAATGAATAATAAATTGTTTACAAAAAAAACAAGTTTTCCATTTTTCTGTATGAGTAGACAGAACTTCAAAACGCCACCTGCTACGGTTTATATTATGAACGATGGTTATAAAAATAAAAGTTATATTTGTTGGTGTAAACTATTTTATTGATCAATAATTTTGGAATTTAAAACTGTCAACATTGATTACAATAAAACGCAGTTTTATTTTATTACACTATTGTTTTTTTATCAAAACATGTATTTGAAGTACCATATAATATTATGCTGATCCAAGCATTTTCACTCAAAACTAATATCACTAATGATTTGTAAAAGTAAATTATTTCAATATACATTTCATAACCAACAAGTAAGAATAATTATTATTATTCCTACCTACAACAACAAACCTAAAACACTATTTACTATGGGAAAATAACCAGGAAGGTGAAAAACATTATTACCTATTATTTACGATTTCGACGCACTCGACTTTTAGTAAAATATAGTAGGTAAACATAATATTATGGTTTTGATTTTTGCTACTAGTATAAGAAAACTGCGTGTTCAAACTACTTGTTTGTCTGTCTGAAAATTCGGAAGTACTTTGGTAGTTTACCGATTTATAATAATATTGTATATATCGTTGTTTAAAAAATATTCAAACACAATAAAATATGATATACTGATTTATCACTGGTTTCAGTGATGAACTGATGAGTCAATGTTAGCCACTATACTTTCGTCATACGTGTGTATGATTGATGTGATTTGCAACGTGGTGATATTTCAGAAAAATCACGGGTCAAATTGTCCCACCGAAAATATAACTGCGTTATAAGAATAACTATACCTACGATAAATTATACATAATACAATATAGTCTCAAATGCATACTAGTGAAATATTTTATTTGAATCAATAAAATAAAAAAAAAATAAAAAATAATAATAATACAAAAATAAATTCACAACACAAGAAAATCCGCGCGCAAATCATAGCGCGTGACAATGAAATCAAGAACTTTCGAGCCGACGCGACGCGGACGACGAAGGAGCCTAACAAAAGTACCTACAATCATAGGCGGCTCGTGACAAAATTGTATGGCCGTGTTCACTTGAAATAAAACAACGAAAATAGGTACCTACAATAGCGTTAGCAGTACAAAAAAAATGAGCACCACATTATAAATGTCTATTTATACACTAAAAATTATAGAGTATTTCAAAACGAATTCAATTATTATTTAGCAATAATTAGAAAATCCCCGAATTTGCATTCGTGATCGTATTCATAGTGTTTGTCTACACTAATATTATAAAGAGGAAAACTTTGTTTGTTTGTTTGATTGTAATGAATAGGCTCATAAACTACTGGACATTTTACCAATGTTTGCAAGTTTGTGATTACTTTGATAGTTTACCGATTTATAATAATTGTATACTTATATCATTGTTTAAAAATATTCAAACACAATATGATATAGGTACTGATTTATCACTGGTTTCAGTGATGAACTGATGAGTCAATGTTAGCCACAATACTAATCACTTTCGTCATACATGTGTATGAACTATGATTGATGTGATTTGCAATGTGGTGAAATTTCATAAAAATCACGGGCCAATTTTTTGTTTTGAATCCCACCGAAAATACATATATTACTAATTGCGTTATTAGAATAATTAATTACTATACCCACGATCAATTATTACAATTTACAATATAGTCTCAAATGTATACTAGAGAAACATTGCAATTTGAATCAATTAAAATGCATAGCATACAAAAATAAATTCACAACACAAGAAATTCCGCGCGCAAATCATAGCGCGTGTCAATGAAATCAAGAATGTAATTTTATATCAAGCCGAACGCGGACGACGACGCCGAACTAAAGTACCTACAGTACCATTTACCTTCAGTGTACAATACAGTTTACAGACCTACGACGGACGAACAATAATGAGTAATAAATTGTTTACAAAAAAAAACATAGTTTCTAAGGTCATTAGTTTTATTTTATTTTATTGTTATTTTCTTTGAACGATTGGAAATGAAATTACTCAATTTTTACACAGAACTTTGATTTATTAGAATTATGCTCATTATGTATAAGATAACGAACGCGAATGCACGACATCTAGCGCGTCAATGTCTAAACATCGCCTTTCGTTTAGACATTGACGCGCTAGATCTGTAATAAGTATATAGTCTATGCGCTAGATGTCGTGCTTTATGTCGTGTTTCGCTTGGCAAAAGTCACGCACACTACTGTAAAGTGTCAAATTTTTCCGGTATTTTACTGTTGTTTTTCTAAGTAAATATTGTAAATTATTGATTAAAAAGGTCGAACGCGCACACATTTCATTATAGAGAAGTGATAAAATGATTAGTTTTAAAGAAATAGTGTCTGTGTTAAGTGTTTAGAGGTAATCAAAAATGTATGGAGGGACGGTCGGAACATCCACCTTAATTTATTACATTGACAGACTGTATAAGAGAGATGGCTCTAATAAAATGATATAAACAAAAAAGACAAAGATAGTTTGTCACTTCCGCGCAGGTGAAAGCAGAAGTCATAAGAATTCACCAATTAATTATTAAATATAATTAAACAAATAGTTGCCATGGTAATTGGCATAGACTAACGACACAGAAGGTTCAATGTTATAGATGTTACGTTTCCTGCACAAGTAAACAAATGTGACAATTTCATTTACTGTTTAATTATTATTATGATGTTGTATTAAAACATTATTAAAATGAAAAAAACTTTTTTGGAGATATAACTGTATTAAGTATTTATACTACTTTGGTGCTCGTTTTCGGTCATCATCATTTCACCCGATAAACACCCACTGCTGAGCATAGTCCTCCTTATAGAACTCCATAAGGACCGATCTTACGCTATTCGTTTCAAGGCAGTTCCCGAAACCCGTACAAGGTCATCACTCCAACTTGTAGGATATAATAATAGTGGTGCCTAGATGAAAAAAAAAGGATGAAATAAAAGAAAGGATGAAGTATAAGCCTTGTTTATCTAAAACACAAATAAAATTTATGTTCAATAGCTATTTACAGAAAAGCAAATAGCATTTTTCGTCAGTAGCGATAATCTTTTCTTTAATGTATACGTATATTCAACATCATTTTTGCAAACAAACATTTTTGCCATCACGATTTCATTGTATATAATAAATAGATATATTCGTTAATTACATGCACTGTGTGGATTTAAATATAAAAATAATCAAGTATTTACCCAAATCGAAATTAATAAAATAACCGTTCTATTTTCAATAATCGTATCTACATGATAATCTTTGAACACAGTGTACGCTAGCTTTGTCACACTAGTGATAGAAGCAATGTTTTAACCCTTTCATTATTTCAATACAAGTGTCAAGCAAGTGTCATTCATAAAGAATTGTAAATTGTTATTTTTACTCTTAAACTGTAATAATTTAGTATATTTTCCTGTGATATGATATTCCTTTATCTTTCTTTATTTTTTTGCACGAATACGTGCACTTTCTGAACACACAGGAAGGCATTTTCGACAACTTTAATGTACCTATCGGCACATGCGCTCACTGGGACCGGTCACAGAGCAAGTAATATAGGTGGACCGGTCACAATTAGGGATGGCGATTCTTTACGAAAAAGATCGATTTTTAAATCGATTCGAATCGTAGTCTAATGAATCGATTCACGAAAAAATCGAGGCCTACAAAATCGATTCTTAGAAAATCGATCTTTTTTTCAAGTTTGCATTTACAATGTAAATTTGTATCAATTTTACTAAAAACAAGATTAATATTGCAATTAACGATATCTTATCAATAAAATCAGGGAATTCAAAAATAACAATTATTTTTATTACCGTATCAAACTATAAGGTCAACTATAAAAAAAAAATAAGTATTTTTAAACTGAATGTTTTTATTGATTGCAAAAAAGTAAAAAATAAGGTAAGAGTTAAAAGTTTAAATATTAAGCATTGGGAATTATAACTGGGAACTATAGTTCCCAATGCTCAATATCTAAACTTTTTAAAAACAATAACAGTATTCAATAAACGACAACAACAAATGAATAATGCAATATCAATCGTCACAGATTATAGATACATAAAGTCAAAGACTACAAACGTAAATTTTTTATTAAAGAGAGGCGAGTAAAGGATACTAAACATACAGCCATCTTGCGAGTTTATGAGTAGTTAACTCTTTAACCGGCAGCACTCTTATAATTCAGGCACATTCAACTAAATGCAAATAATTGTATGGTTTATACCAAAACAGAAAAAATCGAATGTCGATTTTCAAGGGTGATATATCGATTCAGTGAATCGACACAGTACTTCATATCGATTTAAAAAATCGATATTTTCTGCTCGAAAAATCGATTCTTCGATTAATCGATCTCAGATCGCCATCCCTAGTCACAATCTGATCTGACTGATTTTGACTGATTGCATTAATGCATTGGTCCCAAATAGGACCAATTCACGGAATCAGTTTTGGGTTTTGGTGCGTTGATGACGTATCTACCTCTTGTTTCTATATATAATATCATTGACATAGACTATAAAATAGCCAGCTATCAGAATTATGTGAGAATTATGGTTGGGTTACGACAGGTCAGGATCACAGCAGGATAGTAAGCTATGATCACAGCTATGATAGTAAGTAAGCTAGACTTATGAAATGTGTATTTTTCGTTGGAAAGTAAAAATTTAGTGTTATAAAATCTGTGTGAATTAATTGGCACAGGTTTGAGTAACTTTTTCTGTCGCATGTTTTTATTGGATGCATTCGTAAAATTTGGTAAAATGCGATGCGAAAAAATAAACTAGTCTGTTGCAGTTGTCACTCGTGTATTTACATAGAAATTCATAATATTGCATGGGCAAGTTGCAATCCATTTATTCATACCATAGATTAAAAAAAAAACTAGCTTGTTGTTCTAGTTTGAAAAAAGCAGGAATATGATAAAATGACAAGGAGAGGGGAAAGGGAAAACGAAAACAAACACGTGTTCAGTAAAAAATGTATAATAAATTGATTAAAAATTATTAAAGCTTAGTAATTATTTATATACAAATAACGAATATAAATGCTATATCCAATTCATTATGATTCCGATTCTTCAGTGTTGATTGTCGGATATCTGCACTCCGGCATTCCGCATTCACACTTCATCCATTTTGATTTCACTGACCAGAATTTATCGCCATAGTCGAACCTGTAAAAATAAAGGAATATTACATACAGTTTTACGTATTGCAAGATCTCATGCCCTCTATTTTTAGACCACGGCCATTCATGAGTTAAGTTAAGCATAGCGTAAAATGCCCATTATGATTTATTTTTGGTAAACAATCTAAAGCAAAAGTATTACTTATATTAATAATAATCTGTCACATCTATTCTCTGTCCGTGTTTAATAATCTATGCTCTATGTATAGTCTATGGTCTATACTCTATAGTCTCTGATCTGATGTTCAGGGCGTATGCAGA
>CAJQZM010040388.1:66924-80937 GCA_907164665.1 Colias nastes | reverse complement strand
CCCCCCCCTTATATGCGAACGTATTTTATGAACGGCCCCAAACACATACAATGTTAAAATCTCAATAGGATTCTAGAACAGAATTCACCGAGTCATCATGTATTTTATGCGAATAAAAATATAATACCATATAATATTATGTAATAAGAAGTATGAATATAGTCTATCTATACATATAATAAAATCGTAGGAAAGTCAAAACTGTACATTGAATATTTTTTTAAAAGAATACTTGATCCATGATCTATAATCGATATAGAAGCCAAAAATATAGTTTTTAGAATTTTTGTCTGTTTGTCTGTTTGTCTGTTTGTCTGTATGAATTTCCGAGCTAATCTCAGAAAGTACTGCATAGATTTACTTCAAATTTTGCATGAATATTCCTAAGAGGTCGGGTGAGGATAGTTTAAACATATTATCATGATATCACCTTCGGGGGAGGAGCTGTGAACCTTTATTTTTCTTACCTATTCTGTGTACTACGACAGCGTACAATCTAAAGACTCATGTTTAAATGTTGGTTTCGAGTAAGCCATGCTATTATCTAGCTTTACAAAATAAAAACTATGCCATTTACGTAATTTGGGCAGAGAAACAGTTTAATCACAGACTAATAATAATATACTACGTGTTTAATGAATTTAGTAGTATAAAGACAAATTAGAAACAGCGCCATCTATGAAATGTTATAAAAATCAAATCAATGTACATGTTAACTATTGGTAGGTAATAAAGTAAAATGATAGACGTTTATTTTTTGTGTTTATGTTTCGCTTTATTACTATTTTTAATTATAACCATGCATCATATAGTTTCCTATGAGTTCATATATTACAAAAGTACAATCTTATTCCACGTTTGCAAAGTTACCCGCGATTAACGTTTGCGGATATCTTATGAGGAAAGTTTTACTATGGCGATGTGTGCAACTTCGTCTTCTCTCTATTATAAAATTCTTTGTAAATAAAACCTTTGGGAAATAATTGCGAAGTTATTGGTTTAGTTTATTCTGTGGACTATTTATAAATTGTTTTCTGTAGATATGGAATCTGATTACTTGAACAATAGTAGATATCCTATTATACTATTCATTTTCCTAAACATTCAAATTGTTTTTTTTCCAAAACTCAGAAATCTATTTTCATAATTGAAATACATGTTTTGTAGTTTACCATTTAACTGACTTGCAGTTCGATTAAAACGATATTAAATGCGAAATCAAATCGCAATTAGAATTTCGTATCATTTGTACTGCATTGCGGCCCAACTTGTAATGTCCAATTCATTGTTTGGAAGCTTCGTCGCTTATAAACACTATTTAATTACGCAACCAGTTTATTAAACTGTGCTATGAATATATTGTTGCACGTATTTTCAGTCGAATTATTCGCAGCTATTTAATTTTCAAGCCATTACAATTATTAAAACATTTCTTTATGCTTATTTCGAACACTGTAGTGTTTTTAAAATAGAAGATTCAAATGCCTCCAGGGCATATTTTGAAGGACTAGTTCCAATGAAACTTAGTTTCAATCAACAACGCGACAATGTTTTAAAAAGGACCAATGCAACTATTCAACAATATGCCAACTGCTTCACATTCGTATGACAATAAATTAAGAAATAGAGTAATTTCTCACATCTTGTTAAAATTTAATTTAATTCATTTATTTGCATATAACATGTCTTCGCCTAATTAGCCTAATTTTCAGTTCTAAATGAACCAATGAGCTGTTAAATTTTATAGAATACATTTCAGAATGAACAAGAGCTTCAATCCATCCCTCGAAGCAAATTATGTTATGCTCTAAATGTACATTACAAGCCACAAGGTACGTTGTATTAATTAACAAACTTCACTTACACGGGTAGTTACGTTAGTAGCTTCTATCCGAGCTCTGTTTAACATTATTAAGTAAATTTAAATGGCAGCTTGTTTAGCTTCAGAATTTGGGATAACATGTCAGTGGTTCTTTGGCGGTTGCTAATTTGAAACAAAGCTTCTGTTTCGGGTGTTTTTTACTGCACGAGTGAACTAATCTATTGAGATAATAATGTTTCCAACTAAACATACAAAATATACAACGATTGTTCTTGTATCATAAAAGTTGATGTAAATTTATAGTGATAGTAGACACAGTGTGAACACTAAAACAAGACCGTTAAAATATTCAGCCGATTGATGGAAAGCTTACGAAACCTATGTATATTGGTTTTCAGTGACACATCACTAAATTGTGTGCACATTCTCTTTGTGACGGTTTTTCAATAGATTGTTATTTGAAAAATACAAATATATACAGGTAAATTAGCTTGGAGAAATTTTTGCGTTTGTAGTAGTGTAGACCGGGAGATATTGACACAAAATTTCGAGTCATTTGTAACAGGATGGCGGTTCTACAGGGGTCTTAGTACGCAATGACAAAAAGAAAAACGATGGTGTGAACGCTGGTACCGGCGGCTTAGTCGCGTGGGCGTTAGTCGAACTCGTCGGAAAAATAGCGAAGTCAAACAATTTGTAACACAAAAATTTTAGAATTTACCGATAGCCCATAAAAAAGAAGTAGGCGATAGTGTCATGCCATACTTTTCCGGTGTGACTTACAGCCCGCCATACCGACGCGAATGTGTTGATTTAAAAAAAACAATTCAACCATTTGTAGGCTAACTTTTGCACAGGTAACCATCGTCGTGCAGCCATTTACGAAAATCTCCATGCAATACTTTTCGGTCGATTTCAAATGGTCGCCATACCGCCGAAAATCTGCAAATTTTTTTTTTTCGCCGAACCATTTGTACCACCCTAAATTTTTTTTTTCAACAACTCCTGAATGATTATAAATAGAAGTGTGATAATGCCATACCTGTGGGAGGTGGCGAATGTGTATAAGATTTTTTTTTATTGTAAGATTTTATTCGTATTTTGAACGATTAGTAACAGTATGGCACTAATTTTTCCTGTAAGTTTGAGGTTCAACGAATATAAATACAAAATTTCAAAGATCTAGGTGGTGGAAATCTTCACTTATATAAATTAATACTAAATTAATTTTTCAAGTATGGCAGCACTTTTTCCCCCTACTAGAAGTATGGTAAATATAATAATGGTCACATTTTATCAAATACTCTCCAAAAATCCAAATGCAATACTGGTACAAAAAGTTTGGCGAAAAAAAAAATTTTTGCAGATTTTCGGCGGTATGGCGACCATTTGGAATCGTCCGAAAAGTATGGCATGGCGATTTTCGTAAATAGCTGCACGACGATGGTTACCTGTGCAAAAGTTAGCCTGGTACAAATGGTTGAATTGTTTTTTTTTAAATCAACACATTCGCGTCGGTATGGCGGGCTGTAAGTCACACCGGAAAAGTATGGCATGACACTACCGCCTACTTCTTTTTTATGGGCTGTCGGTAAATTCTAAAATTTTTGTGTTACAAATCGTTTGACTTTCGCTATTTTTCCGACGAGTTCGACTAACGCCCACGCGACTAAGCCGCCGGTACCAGTGTTCACACCATCGTTTTTCTTTTTGTCATTGCGTACTAAGACCCCTGTAGAACCGCCATCCTGTTACAAATGACTCGAAATTTTGTGTCAATATCTCCCGGTCTATACGTAATAATTATAATTTTTGAATTTTATGTTCTAACGATACCAAACGTCTGCACGTGGCACCTGCGGACAGCGTAAACTGGTTTATTCTGGTTTTGTGCGTGTTTCCACTTTCCACTATCAAGTGACGATTTATTTATTTGTTTTGTTTCGTAATTATTATGGTCAAATATTAATTATGAAACAAATTATTATGGACACGATATTTTATTGTTTCACGGTAGTCGCCTTGTCGTTTGCTCAAGGACGTGAAATTGAATGATATATTTTTTTTATAAAGTCAAAACCATTTTCTTTCAAATAAAAACTTGTTTTTATTGAAAACAAAAGTGTTGCTAGGAATAAGTATAAAATTAAATAGTAATGTTAGGATATCGAAACATTTTTGTATAGGCCAGAACGATATAGTGGAAACGCGCTCTAAGATCTGAGTAATATACACACCACTACATATGCAAAAATTTCTCCAAGCTAATTTACCTGTACGTCCTACAATAATTTTAATTGCTGGAAAAATGTGCCAGGTTATAACATTTCAATTTTAATAGATTGAGGTTTGTCGGTAACTGGCTATTAAAATTGGTAAAATAGAAAAGGGATTTAGTTTTATGAGTGGTGCGTGTTTGTTATTTGTATTCTGTGGTTCTTAAAAATATAAAAAAAGTTGTGAAATTCGGCTCCATTGCTGTTTAAGCTCCGGATCAGCAAGGAAACAAGCCATGTCACAATTATACATTTTAATGAATTCCATATCCACTCTTACTACTGAATCTTTAACGACATTAAAACTTACGACGATTTTTATCGGTCTTAATTTTTCCTCTATTGTCTTGAGATGTAGACCTAATGCAGTAAGCTTCATAGTTTCTTTGACGTCATCAATAAACCCACGCTGGACTGTTGCCAGACGATAAGCACTCAACCCAACCTACCCTGAACCGGGTTAATAACCTCTTTAGATATCTGCAATTTATAACACCACTATCAAATTGATCATTGCATCTGACTCATTCGAGAAATGCGAGGCGTTTTTATTGGCAGACCTTTTATTATGATAGTACTTCCATAGTACCAAACAGAAATAGATACATATTAACAGTTAAATGTTGACTTATGATTTAGCACACTATTTCACTTTGAGATAATATAAAAAATGTTGTCGAACAATACTGTTGCGTAGTTAATTAATGTTATGCTTAAAACGATTACAAAATTTTAATATATCGTCTGCCATAAATATGGTTAAGCATACTATATCTGTCGATATCTGAATATTGATCGGCAAACCAAATGGCTCATAAAAATTACATAAATTTTAATAAAGCTCTGAGCGTTAAGGGTTATTGAAATTAATGACGCGATTCTAAGAATAAATTATGGTATGTTATAAATTATAAAGAACAGTTTATTCAGTGTTATAACTTCGTTAGAAGATAATTTGATTAACTAACATTCTAGTTCATAGATAGGTAAATATGGCCTCGTAAAATGTTCGTTAATAAGTTTGTTGTAAAATATTATACTTTATTAAACTTCGCTAGCCACTTAGTTATTTTCAGGTCTCTTTAAAGTCTTGGATTTTTATTTTATTAAGTCAATTGTATTAAGGCTTGAACCACGCAAATATTTTGTTCTTCTTTTTAATACTGGTTTTTCATACCAAGCAAAAGAAACGATTCATAGAAATTCTAAAGCACGCTAGCGTTGACTTATTTATTGCTTTGTTTTATGAACTCGGTGAGAAAGTACGAGTATGTACATTGTACAGCCAGTTCACATATAAATGGTTTTTAAAGTAACCTAACAATGAGGCGGACCAAATATTAACTATTGTGAGTCAGTTGTTAATAAGTGAGTGCTTGGCCAGCATTATTGACATTAACGAGTATAGCATCCGGCGGGAACAGTGTGGATGACATATCGTGTTACTTTTAAATAAATAAATGGGGACAATAATTAGGGGCCCGAACTTTGGACTGAGGAAGTTCGCCTTCATTAAGGAGCTGATGAATGAAAGTTATTGTTACGAGAAAGTAGTGACGAAACAATTGCCTGAGTTTGTAGTGACAGAACACAATATGTCATAAGTTGTTTCATTGTTTGTTGTGTTTGTGTGAGCATTTTCTTTGTTTGATTTTACTATAGTATATTAGCTTTAACAATCTGTCACAGAAATTAAAAATTATGCTTATAACTAACTACCTAACTAATCTGGCAGAATAAGATTATGTAAAAGTTTAAAGGCTCTCTTATTTTCTACTTTATTTTGTGATGACCTGAAAGTTTCGTTAAAAATGAAAGAAACGCTTACATTTTAAATTTTTTCACGAGTTCCTTTATAAAGAAACTAGCGACCCGCCCCGGCTTCGCACGGGTGCAATGCTGATACTAAATACACTACAGAAAAACTGTGAACGTTGTATATGTATATGTATAAAAACATAGCGGCCCGCTCGGGCTTCGCAGTTCGCACGGGTATAAAATATTTAGCCGGGCGGCCGGCCGGTACCGCCGCAAACGATATGTCCCGCAATTTTTAAATCTGTAATATCTTCGAAAATATTCACTTAAATCATACGGTGTAAAGGGCCATATAGATCTATATTAAATGAACAATGTATTCAAGGTATTTAATTGGTTAAGGATTAATGGCGTATTGGTTAAAATCGCTTCGAAAATTAGCCATTATTTGTCGTAAAAAGTAAATGACAAAAAAAAGTTATTGTGGGTTATCCATAAGAGATAGACATATACCATCGCGGACTTTTCTGTAGACCTTTTCAATGTGTATAATACTTGGTACCTACATTATTTTGATAAAACTCGTAGGGTTCAGCCTGCGTTTGCAATGTAAGCGGAAAAAATGTATTTTTTTACGACATCACATTAGAAACCTCGAAAATAACAGTACTTCTCCACTATTTAATGGATGTTATTATACATATAAACCTTCCTCTTGAATCACTCTATCTATTAAAAAAAACCGCATCAAAATCCGTTGCGTAGTTTCAAAGATTTAAGCGTACAAAGGGACATAGGGACAGAGAAAGCGACTTTGTTTTATACTATGTAGTGATGCAGCAAAATTTTACATCTGTTTATTTATGGTCCCACAAGTGGCTCATAAATATAACATTTTATTGCTCCGTTAAATGACACTCGGTATCTACTGGATATTATGAACTTATGGAGCTGTCGATGAGTTAAAAAGTGTAGCGATGATTGTTGGGTGTAAATTGTTAAAAATATGTATTCTATATTTCACTTACACGCTACTTGCTCTACGAAACTCTATGGTGCTAATAAATGTGCTAAATTACACTGAAATATTCTAAAGTAGGCAATTACTATAAGTATGTACTATGTATGTATTGTTTAAATTTGAAATTAAATTGTGTAATTTCCAAAGTAACCTTTATTATGAAGTCCTGTCACCATTTAAGTTAAAAAATGTAAATGGAAAAGACGATGGAATTGTTTGTTACTTCTATACATTTATTATATTCAAAGTTATGTGGACGCTGGCTCTTTATTCAAAGCGATTAAACCATTTTAATGTTTTGCTTTTAAATATAAAATGTATAAAGCAGACGTTTCTTAATTACTACAATTACACATGCATTCCTGTTTCGCTTAGCTGTTATTTAATGAGCCATTTTATCCTGAGCTGTCCAATGCGCCTCTAATGGAACGAATTGTTATTGTTCCTTCTGTATTAAGAGCTTAACTTTATTAGGGAATTATTTGTTTAGAATTTGCTAATTGGGCGTATTATTTGATTAGAATATTTGATCGGTTATTATAGTAAGTTTATTATTGATGTAATACCTATGGCGTGTACTTGCAGAGTTCGATGATTAGACGATGATGATTTATAAGTGGAAAGAAATAAGTAGGTATTACTTACCTATAGCCAAATTTGATTGCATGGATGAGAACAGAAAATGTAGGATGCCCTGAAATTGAAAATATATGTTCCTCTCGTGATGTATGCTTGCTATAAAAATAATAATATTTCACATATAAGTATTGCCTGTTACAACACGAATTAATAAAATCATTGAATGCGCAAGGATTTCATGATAATAGTCATTGAACAATCTATAATAACAAAACTATGAAATGATTAATTATTTTGTTTCCAATATTTTGCGAAATGCGAACAAATTTTATTTCTATCTGATGAAATGATACTGCAAAGTACTGGATCATTACGTTTCATAACCATTTTGTGGTTTGAATGAATATTACATATAACATAAGCTGAAGGCAAAATAAAAAATATTCAGAGGAAAATAAATAATAGATTGTCTTTTGAACTTGGGCTTTTCCTACAAGAATTCAACAACAACAGTTTTCAAGATTAATTTAAGACGTCAGATAATTAGCTATAAACTATAAAGAAATAAGGGTGATATTTTCATAGTTTTATTTAAAACGTACGCTTATTTACCATAGGTATTGTCTACAACACGATTTCGATTACAGAATACATTATAAAATGAGCTCATAATAATGAACGATGCTAACATCCGATATACCCTTTGTGTAAAGATTCCTTTTCGCACTCTTTCTACCTCCCAACAAATTACATCTTTTCAAAACACCCTAATTGTTACTAATACTATCACGCCTAATCTCGCCGCTAAGACAGCAAAAGAATAAACAATAGGTGACGAACAAAGAGCTGTCCCTTAAGCAACCATACTCGTATTGTTCAGGACATTTAAGGGGAATACGTCCCTTTCGTTTTTCCCTCATAATATGACCATTGTCTTAACGTTCGCCATGAATTATGTGCATCGAATTTTGTTGTGTTTATGGGACTTTTGATCCATATTCAGAGAGAGATCTTTATTATATTGTGATTCATAATTTATTTAATGCTACCTTCTGCCTGCGATTCCTGTTGTAAAGGAAAAATTTCATCATATGTGATATGACTCAAATGGATGTTGTAGTTAAATTTCGCACGCAGTTGTTTTTGCAATATTCTTGCATACAGATATAAAAGATGTATGATAAACTAGCGTAAAGGCACTTAAATTTAATTCAAGATCTGCACTGACATCGTTACTATTTTATTGAAACAATACTACATTATGAACGTAAAGACACAAGGGTCATTGGCCTTGTAACTTCTAATCCCATACTTAATAGCTTATAAACGCCTACACGGTCAATCTTAAAATAGTAAACTGTGCTGAGATCAGTTTTCATACTTGAGATCTTGACCGCTTGTAACATGAGCCTAATAAGACGCAGCATCTCATTATACACAATCTACAATAACTTCATTGTATTCAACTACTTACACAGCTAATTAACTTTATAACGTTTAACTGTAAATGATTTTTATATGTGTGAAAATGCAGACACTCTTGTGGATTAATTCTTAATAATGAGTGGATCTACCACTCATTCATTTCTAAGTCATTATTAAAATTATAAAAAATCTTAAAATTATACGAAGGTACTTATAAGATACATATTTCAAAACATTTGCAGTAAGGTACATTTTGCTGATTGTAATGCATTTTAATAAATGAATTAAATAAAATATTTGCTCTATATCTCAACGTAATAAACTAAAAGCTACGTCCGGAATCTATTGAAAACTGCAATCTTAAATGTATTTTCTCTTCCCATCCCATATATTTTAAAACAGGGGATCGAATGAAAGATTTGTAGTTCTCTGAAGAATTCTCGGTCGTTCATTGTCGTTTACTGTCCCCGTTGACCTCAAAACTATCCAATATGGACGCAATGCGGAACGCCATAAATGACGAATGTCAAAGAATGCTTTATTGGTTTCCCTTTGTACTGCTTCGTCTCGCGATTTTCACTTTTAAACTTTATTAGGTACATGAACTTTTTTCTTAAGTATTCTTTTTTTAATTTTTATACCAAGAATGCACCGACTGCACAGATCATAAATACTCTCGGCTTGAATGCAAACCCGCGTGTATCTTTTATTCCTTTTTTGAAATTACATAGTTCAGTTTAAAATGCTTGCGGCCAGTGTTGAAATTCCAACAACTATTTTTGTTTTATCTGTGTTATATTTAAATGTTTTCTATTTTGCAATCTCGGAAGGGAAATGAGACAAAATTATGATTTTTGGAACATTGTATCGTAATTTTAAGAGTTGAAACATTTTCATCTCACGAAATGTATTCAAGTGTTCACGGTTTAAGTTAAAACTGTTTCTTTTCAACGTAAAATAAGTGGAAGCTGGCTGGCTTCACTCCAAAGTGTTTCCTTTTTTATGACTTCTGTGTACCCTCTGGCAATATTGAGCGGAGCAAATCTTTTAAGTGATCTTGAAATGCGTACCTGTTCATTTTATAAGGTTCGATTAAGGAAGCGATATCCCAGATAATGTAATTTTACTTTTCACTTTCATACTTTTATCCTGCATTTAAAAAAGTGGATACTATTTAGGAATTTATGTAAAGTGATAAAGGTACTGAAATATTCGTTAACATCTACTTTATTTACTCATGAAATAACTTGATTTTTTATTGACAAATTTACTTAATTTATATCCAAATGTATGAAAATAGGAAATGCTCTATTTTCATTTACTTGAAATTACGTTAAATGTATTACAGTCAATCAAATTAACATTTATATGTTTTGAAATGGTTTTCTATAGTGTTAGTTAACATGCCATAAAGTTTTTAAGAGCGTAGCCCACTTGCTTCACCTATCATTAGGAGAATATTCGTATCCTCGATAGAAAGAACAGTAAAAGTGCACCTTTTAAGATCATTTAGCTTAAAGTACCGAATATCCATTGGGGAAATTTTATTATCACGTTTACGATAACAGCATTCGATTATTGACATTTTATTTTTATTTTACGATGTTTGACTTTCTTCTACATGAACGTTAAACGGTGAACATTGCATGTTATTTTTATGGCTTCTCTTGACACGAAACTTCTCGCTGAAATGTTCGCTTTTTATTTCATTCTTCAAAATATGTGACATATTTGTTAGCGCATAATCTCTACAGAATATAATGCTTTTTATTGGAATTGTCATTAATTTTTTAAAGATTCATTATAATAGCGACATAATCATCAGAAGTTTAGAAAGGAAACTTTGTTCTGTTCCTGTTATTTCCAAGAATTTCAGGCATCAAAATTCTGTTGAATATTCGCAGTTTTATTTTAGAAAGGTTTTATATTTCGAAACTCATTAAAAACATCTGAAGTGTCGGTTAAAAAAGTACCATCAAGTTGCCTTTTTCCAGAACATTCTCAGTTTGGACAAAAGCGCGGGAAAGAGCCCTAAAGGAGTCAAGTACACGCTGACACGGCAATTATCATTTAGGTGATAATATTATACCATCGTCACATAAAAAAGGTGTTGAGTGCTATTTTTATATTTTCATATTTTAAAAAAGAATTTGTTTATGAGTTGTTTATTTTGGTATAATACCTATTACGTTTAGTTAAGATAATACGTTTATTTTAAATAAATATTAATAGAAAATTGGTAAGATAAATAGATGTTGTATAAATTATGGTACCTATGATCGGGATCTCCATATAGGATTATTTACACTCATGACATAAAGTTCTAAATATACGACGCTATTACTACACGTCTTAATTACAAGATCTATTCCGAGACAATTGTCTAAACCACCCACTGCGGTCATAAATTAATGTTATTAACGACTCGAGTTTTTAAGAGTGGATATTGATGATCATAAAGTGATATTAATTTTACAGCCAGTATAATTTTAATTAATCTCTTGTTTGTGTTATGTAAACGCCTGGTACTATGTGGGCCTTATGTGGGCTAAGAATAGAATATTTTAATGTTTTGTGCATTCGTAATAGTGATATTAGATACATTTTTAATCTTTTTCTGAATATATTTTTCGTTAGCTTGAGAAAATATAGGGATAATAAATTCTTTGAAATGGCTTAAGGACGCTATAACGTATTTTTACAAAAACACGCTGTTTTTCGGTACCATTTTAACTTAAAGCAATTACACGTGAGAACATAGTAATATCTTAATTTAAAGATAATATATTCAGCTCTACGTTCATCTTATAAAAATGGTACGACGTCATACAAAATTGTCGCTGAAATACGATTTTCCCAGCACAATAATCGCATAAAATGCAAAAAAATGGGGTCTAAACCGGTACCATTTTAAGAAAATTTAAAGCCTAATCTATCTTCTTACCTATAAATTATTGAGGGATATATAGTCCTTTATATATGGTGTAATTTTTATGAATCTAAATCAAAATTTTAATTCAATAATGAGCTAAATTAAAAATACTTGTCGATTTCTTCATACATTTTGTTCTCGCGGTTCGTCAGACCGCGCTCAGAAGCGCTCTTGGAAGGACGGGTGTATCGCTCCTCGTGCCAAAAATAAAAACGAAATAAAAAAGATTATTGTGCGTGCACTGTCTTTTTCGTGATTTGAAATATTTGATACTTTATAAGAGTAAACTGTATAAGTTTCATATTCCAATTATTTGTAATTTAAAATTATGTTTTAAAAATTACCTTGCCTGAGATCCTCTTTTTTATGGGTTGTTGAATAGATTGGTGGGGTAAAACAATTCAAGATGGCGTCGACGAAAATTTGGCTTTTTTTCGTGATGGGTGTCATTTTCATAGTTTTTGGGGTAGCTTTTACCGAATATGAGGTCAAAACTGAAATCCAAGATGGCGCCGACGAAAATTGTACATCTTTTCGTCATGGGTGTCATTTTCATGGTTTTTGGGGTAGCTATTAACCAATATGAGGTCAAAACTAAAATCCAAGATGGCGCCGACGAAAAATTTGACATATTTTCGTCATGGTTGTCATTTTCATGGTTTTTGGGGTAGCTATTAACGAATAATAGGTCAAAACTATAATCCAAGATGGCGCTGACGAAAATTTGACTTTTTTTCGTGATGGGTGTCATTTTCATGGTTTTTGGGGTAGCTATTAACGAATATGAGGTCAAAATTATAATCCAAGATGGCGCCGACGAAAATTTTACATCTTTTCGTCATGGGTGTCATTTTCATGGTTTTTGGGGTAGCTATTAACGAATATGAGGTCAAAACTATAATCCAAGATGGCGCCGACAAAAATTTTACATCTTTTCGTCATGGGTGTCATTTTCATGGTTTTTGGGGTAGCTATTAACCAATATGAGGTCAAAACTGAAATCCAAGATGGCGCCGACGAAAATTTTACATATTTTCGTCATGGGTGTCATTATCATGGTTTTTGGGGTAGCTATTAACCAATTTGAGGTCAAAACTAAAATCCAAGATGGCGCCGACGAAAAATTTGACATCTTTTCATCATGGGTGTCATTTTCATGGTTTTTGGGGTAGCTATTAACGAATATGAGGTCAAAACTATAATCCAAGATGGCGCTGACGAAAATTTGACATTTTTCGTGATGGGTGTCATTTTCATGGTTTTTGGGGTAGCTATTAACGAATATGAGGTCAAAACTAAAATCCAAGATGGTCGTCGAATTTCAAGATCGCGTCATGGTAATACTGTCGCGTTATGGAGCAAGGCGGCGATTTTGGTATCTATGAATCTCGCCAAAGAAGTTTCACTCCTGACACGTTTTCTCGGCACACACGTTCTTTTTTATTTTATTCTCTTCGTTTAAATGTTTTAGATAAACTTTATTTTAAATAAATTATAATAATTTATTTTAAATAAAGTTTAGCGAATATATTTAAAGAATATAATATTTAAAGTTAATAATATCTGTCAGAATATTAACATGATTGCCACAGAGTTGCGTTTTATATTAAATTTCTTAATATGCATTTCAATGTTCTTTAAAATTGTTTTTTTAAAGACTTTCTACAAAACTGTGGTTGTTAACGTTTTTGTTATTTTATTTAAGTTTACTTTAAAGGAGTAAGAAAAATATACCTAATTATCGACGGTTACATTGGGGATTTGGTAATAGCTGTCTCAAAAACCTTGAAAATGACACCCATGCCGAAAAGATGTAAAATTTTCGTCGGCGCCATCTTGGATTTTAGTTTTGACCTCATATTGGTTAATAGATACCCCAATAACCATGAAAATGACACCCATGACGAAAATATGTAAAATTTTCGTCGGCGCCATCTTGGATTTTAGTTTTGACCTCATATTGGTTAATAGCTACCCCAAAAACCATGAAAATGACACCCGTGACGAAATGATGTAAAATTTTCGTCGGCGCCATCTTCGATTTTAGTTTTGACCTCATATTGGTTAATAGCTACCCCAAAAACCATGAAAATGACACCCATATCGAAAAGATGTAAAATTTTCGTCGGCGCCATCTTGGATTTTAGTTTTGACCTCATATTCGTTAATAGCTACCCCAATAACCATGAAAATGACACCC
>CAJQZM010040388.1:54902-66914 GCA_907164665.1 Colias nastes | reverse complement strand
GATTTTAGTTTTGACCTCATATTGGTTAATAGCTACCCCAAAAACCACCCACATTTGCAAATGTGTTTGCTACTTAGGAAAAGTTCAGATTTAAAGATATAGGTAATGTGAATGTGTGGTAACGAATTTAATTTATTTCATTCCGACTGTTTCTCGGAATAACATACATTTACTAAGAATTGCATACAATGCCGGGTTTAAATTATTGCCGGTAACATAATATTATGTAGGTATGATAATAATTCTTAAAAAAGTATTTTATACATTTCTTAAAAAGCTTCGATATTTCATATTGTATACAATAATACAATTCATATTCAAATTGTTGTAAAATAGTCACACTTTTTTAAGTTGGTTGAATACACTAAAATACTTATAAGGATCGTACCTACTAATAGAAGTAACAAAATGAATTTTTAAAGTTCCCAGTAATCTTCTGGAATCAATTTCAATAAAAATATAAAAAAAAAATAATATCAAGTATGAAGATGGTCTATAAAATGGAATGCGCTATGTTTACGTGAGCGTGATGTTCCCGCGAACCACGTGGCGACGTTAGATACCTAAATTTGAGTAACGCAGATTTGTGGCAGCGTCCATAACTTATTTTGACCAAATATTAAAATACACAAATGTCTAATTTTACTGTCACCACAAAATTTGACAAGATTGGTTTGACCTATTTCGGATAAGACATTCCGCTTCGCATTAAACTAGAGTGGTGTTAATCACCGTACAAGCCTTAGTCATCGTAGAATATTAGCAGGTCAATAATGTATGACATTTGTCATTTAGGATGCCGTATGTCCCACAAACATCCTGCATTCAAAACGGATTCTCATCGCTCGAAGCTATCGCATTGTTCCTGGCTCTGACACTTTAATTATAATATGAAGCCTTGCGTTCTCAAAATAGAGCGCAGTTCAACCGAGTTGGTATCATTGTTTTGTACTCGATTTGTTAATTATAGACTTTGATTGAAGGTAGTTGGTATTGCTGGTAAATTCTATGGTTTGATACCTAATCTAATTGTGGTTTCAGGTATTTATGTTTTACGTTGAAAAATAATGATTATAAACAAATACGTAAAATATGTCTATTTAATAAAATATTGTGTAAGCTTTAAGTTACTAGTATAGTTTTATATGATTTTAATAAATTTCTCTTTTGTTCCAGGTATTTTAAATATGTTTTACAAGAGATAATTGGAAGTGCGGCTCTTTTATCTTTTTTAACGTAAAGGTAAGGGTCGGTGTTCGTAACAATGTTCATTAAAAGAGTACAATACATTTAATAAAAGCAATAAATGTTATGGCAAAGGCGATAATTTTGATGCCAAAGGCGATGGTGTCATTGACAGGACTGAATTGAAACGATACTTATTTGATTGAAATAGTAATTTTTCCCTTAAAAAATGGACTAAAGAAAAGAGGCATAGTTACCTAAGGAAAGAGCAACGAATATTAAATAAAAGGGTCAAATTCCAAATTTAAAAGTATAAAATTCATTTCACTAAAATAATACCTTTCCGTTTTAAGTATAAAATGAGTATTTTATAAAACCTAAGCCACTTTTCAAATACAGCTTACTACAGTTTTACAACCAATAATACGGCGCAAATCCTATTTCTTAGTGTACTAAGGGATTCGCTGAATTTTATTCAGCGCTTTAGATTTATAAGTCTCCTTATAAACAGCTTCTTTGATGAATGCTTTCCGCTTAAAGAATATAAAAATAGTTTAGTTCTCGTTCTTTGCTCTTGATAAAATGCACTTTCAAAGGACAATTCATTTTTCATTTATTGAAAAATTTAAGAAAAGTTATGAAAGACCGTTTATGGTTTTAATTTCAATAATAATTTTGTACGTACCTACTCGTAAACTTCAGCCTTTAGAGTATGAATTTCTCTGTAGAATAAATAAAAGCTTGCAAAATCCAAAGCACTTTCCTGAAATAGGATCTTTAATAGGTAATATAAATACAAACAATAAACGAAGCTAATAAAGTCTATTCACTTTAAGTTAAGTATTAAACCCGACATAAACAAAAACGTTAATTAGCTAATTGTAACCGAAAACTCAGGAACATAGTTGCGCAAATGGGCTCGTGTTTAATGAGCCGTGTTCCTAATAAGTTGCGAAAAGGAAAGGCAAGTGGGAACAACATTTTACCCCTATTAGTTTCTTACCCTTCTGCTTCCCTGGTACCTTCATTGTGTGATTAGTCTAATAACTACAATTAGGTATGAAAATGAAATAATTCATTTTACGAATTTGTAGGTAGGTACGTATTTTTTTATATCTATGTACCTTAATTAAATATTGTTCATGAATATTTTTCAAAAATTTGGATTCCTTAAACCTTTCCACATGGGGCGCGGCTTAAAAGCATTAAGAAAAGCTTGTAGTAGCGAAAAAATCCAGGCTTCGAGTGAAATTTATTTAAACGATCTTTATCCAACTCCGCCCACACCGCAACATAATAGATTTCTACTTTTAGTATATTTCCGTAAATTTTATCAGGAGTTTGAATGAAAGTGGAACGATATTAATGATCGTTTCGAACAAATAATATCAACTATAGCATGAAGAGCTGCAAACTTAATGAACACAAAAACTTGCTTCTTCGTTATTTCCCATGAGATTTGCTTGTTAATTACTTTCTTATGCATTTCTTTTGAGTTCATTGTATCGTGAATTAACATCACAAAAACTTAATTATACCAAATTAGTTCGATGATTGCCCCCTTACCTTTTTGATTGTCCGAATATGGGCAGTTGTGTCTTTGTATACGACGTAATTTAAATTGAGTATTGTGCAGATTTTCGTGACAAGCTCGCTTCTCGTTTTATTTTTAAAAATTTATTATGGCCATTTTACTCATTAGGTTAAGTACTTTCGATATCAGTTTAAAGTTTTTTGATATCTGCAATAGTTACGGAATAATCGCTTGTGCACACTTAACGATTACACCCTGTATATTATATTAAGATTTCGGCCACCTTTACCCGCAGCGCGAGTCATAGACAACGATAGGTCAACAAGATCTTCAAAGGATCTTGGAGGAACCGATAGAAATCGGTAAGCGAGTGGATTGCGTTTAACAAAATGAGCAGTTTATTGCTCTTGCCAATAATGTAGCGTACTAGATACATAATGCTCTTGTTATGTAATTTTATTTCGTGTTATGTATCTGTTTGTAAAATCTTTTATTACGATGCTCGTAAATATAGATGAATTGATTGCGGTATAGATTCAGACGTATATTTATATCCATATCTAATGTAATTTTTGTAGATTTTAAAGTTGCTTTTTCGCAATGAATTCGCCTAATGACACTGATAAGAGAAATCAGTCAATGCATTTTAATTGAGAATAAGTTAAACGTTTTCAATAGTTTTCCTCTTATCTTATCTAATGAACTTAATCTTATTTCTAACTTCAAGTAGGATGCTATTATAAAAATGCCACATATTTAATCACGATGAAGATTCCAATATACGGGCGGCTCTAATTAAATTCATTCACTGCACAATTGCTTGCCGTTCAGTATAATGATTTAGTATTATTATTTAATGTATGACAAATGGAACGTGAATGGCGCCAATGCAATATCATTTACAGCTCTATATAACAAGAAGTTTTATGATTGCTATTAAATGAGCAAATAGCTCAAGGAATTTGTTCAAAGAAGTTTTGCATAGCTGGATAAATTTATTATTGGGTAAATCGTTTTAATTGTTTTTCTTTTTTAATTCAAATTAATTTCGTGATTTAATATTTAAAATCAAACGCTCTGCGTTCTTATGTATGCTATATTTATATATTCATAAAAAAACTAATATAAATATTATAGTCTGTAAATAACACACATAGTTTATCTCTAAAATATGAAAGAGATACTTAAAAACACAGTCTAAAAGGTCCATTCAGTGGCTCTAAGAACTTTAAACGCATTGCATCCAAGGTAGTTAAGTACAGTAGCGTATAATGGGTATGAGGAATTTTTATCACAAGTGGCCGATGGAAGACGGGCCCGCATGAATTATGCACGTGAAACATTAAAAGCTCTATTGTCTGCTCGAAGATAGGTCACTAACCCCGTTTTTATCAACGTTGATTGGTGCAAAATTATGTTTGGCTAGATGTTGTTTCTACGATACTTCTGTAGGTAGATTTTTTTGGATGTATTTGTTAAGAGGCTGTTATTTATTATCCTTGTGATACCTACAGTCTACACATATTCTATACGATACCTACAGATATTGAATACGCGTTCAACGTAGTAGAGACATTTCTACAACTCATTGTATTTTCTTTCTAAAGGCTCCACACAAAGCAATGTACATGTAAAACGAAATAACGATTCAACTCACATTTTCCTGAACGGATATCACCTACATTTATTTCTTGATAACCACACAATGCCATAAATATCAAATACATACACGTTCTCAGCCCAACGTTATAAGAATCAAATACAATATTTATCGAATACTTGGAACAAATGTAATGATACCTTGATATGGTATATATTTACTTTAAATTCCATCCATACAATATTTGGCCGATATTTATGATCGTGGAAGATACTATATTCAATGGTAGTAAACATTTTATAGCTAAGCATTAAAATTGTTTATTTGTATCACTGTAGACGCAATATCTTGATTATAATATTATACGAAATAAGATTACCGTTATTGTTGATAAAATGTTAGTTCTTGATACAGTGTCTCTTTCAGGAATGTTATTTATTTCGTATATTGCAAGCGACTCAGCTACGAGTAAATTCTTGGTAAGGTCGACTGAATTTTTCTGCTATAAATAAACGTTTGACATAAAACCGTAAGAGGTTTACTTCACGTTATACATAATATACTTGATTACTTATAAATACTGTTAAAATGAAATATTGTGCCTTCTTTATACTTTCTTTTTTTTTCTTTAGTGTTATTACTTGTATTGGATATTTTTGCGGATCGAATAATATACATACATATCGTGTAAACTATTGATAACTTCTTTCAATCAATCCAATTTGTGCGAAATAAACTTTCAGATGAGTGACTTATAGTTTTGCCATACAATTGGCACGCGTATAATTCGCAATCAGAATGAAATAAGCAAATAATTTTCAAACAAGCCCCGTAACATGCAAATAGGAATGCCATAAATGGAAAAGCACTCACGCCCTCTTGATCTGCGGCCAATTTATGTTAGTGTTTTATACGCCCCAGCCTTTTAGCATCTCAGCGATCCATTCAACAACCCTAATCCAATCGGAGTGCTGACCACATCATTAATTTTCTACAATATCGCACCCTCAAAAAGCATTGGATATTTCAGCGCGAACTATTTATATTTCTCTGGAGCTAACAAAGGCCCGCTATAAATAAAGGCCTGGTCCCTGGGGGACTTACTGCCTTTGATATGGGCCCCCTTTATTTCGTATCTTGCGTGCTTGTATCATCGGCGTTTCATAGATCATTACCTGTCTCGGCGACCTGTTGTAGACAGATCCACTCTGTGCATTATATTTTGTATGCCCTTAAGTGGTTTGAGTGCAGATGCTATGGGAGTGAGCTGCTTCATCTTGAGCATCAATTAGTTGCGCTTTGTTCGTGGTTTTGTAGAAACATATGCACTTTCTATAATTATTGTTTTTTGTTTATGATGAGTCTATGTAACGCCGAATTGTAAAGTTGCGTTTCTTAATTGCTCGATATGAATCCTAAAGGCTCGTTTTTATCTTCAGAGTAATTATTCTTATCAATTGCATCATAATCACTTTATTTAAAGGTTTAATTGAAACATACGTCCCTGCAAACATTTCGTATAAAATAACAGGATAACCTTCCACAATATATACTTAATCTTCGCAAGATTTAATTACTAGGTCGGGCAAATATAGCAACAATTTTAATTGTTTCAATGCTGCTCTCGTTTCGTTGTAACATTTACATTTCCCAACGCTCAGATAGGAAATCTTTTCTCAAAATTGTTACGAAGTTATCTGAAACGAATCGGCGTGTACAATTGAGCGACTGGCTCTGCTTACCTTAAATAATGCGTTAAGTGGTTACTCGTTTTGCTTTTAAATATTCGTATTGTGATGTAACCGTGTTAAAATCAAAATGGCTGACGTTATTGTTGTAAGTTTCTAGTTACGGAGATATAGATTTGTTAGTTAAACAGTTATAAAATAGCGCTTTAATGTGATTGGTAAAGGCAGTTAAGTTAGTTAGCTTGCTATAAAACAAAGATTCAAAATTAACCACTATCTACAAACAGTCGATAGGTAGGTATTATTAATTAATATCAGGCGAAATATTGGTAGTTTAGTTTGAGTTTCTTTTTATTTCTATTCTATTACCTGTTCATTATTAAACGTTAATCTAAATATATTTTATGAGGTGCATAATCGATTAAATTCAATGAGATTCTGAGAAATTTTAAAATATTTTATTAAAATATGAATTTCTATGAAATCTTTAGTAGACTGAACTTACGCAACGTGTGAGTTTAATTTTTCAACGATGTTTCAGAATAAAAGTTGAAAATAATAAATTTTATAAATAATTAGCTTACCGCCCGCGGCTTCGCCCGCTTGGTCTAAAACCTAATAAATTATATACTAAAACCTTCCTCTTAAATCACTCTCTATTAAAAAAACCGTATCAAAATCCGTTGCGTAGTTTTAAAGATTTAAGCATACAAAGGGACATAGGGACAGAGAAAGCGACTTTGTTTTATACTATGTAGTGATTGAAATTATTCTACAACATGGAGCTTTTTAGATCTCTCGCTTATAAAGTATTAAGCTTATAAGCTTTACTTGCAATAAACTCCAAAGAAGTATCTTATCAATAAACAGTAGTCCACTTGTCTGGAGAGATTTAAGTCTACAGGAACACTTACAACAGAGATAAAATATTAAATATAGTCTGAAGTGTATTTTATCTGAGATTCCTTTGAGAAGTTCTTCTACGTTGAGTGAAAGTTTAAATTTACATGTCCATGTGTGCAGCCTGTATGCTGTGTATACCTATGACTATATAAAATAAGTTTATATATTTTTTGTAATTTTTTCATATCTATAGATGGCGGAGTGTTAAAAAAATAATTGTTTGCAGGGAAATTCAGCTGTTTTTTGACGTGGAAACGCACAGGAAGACGCATCTATGAATCCAGTATTTAACTACACTTTTTGAAACTAAATAATTCTCTCTGTACATTTTGTGGAAGTTAAAATAGCATCCGTACAAACGTTTAAACAAAAGAAATAAAAAACATTAACTAAGTCATCCGTGCAACGTTACAGCCAAAGTTTCTTATATCTGAAATATTTATACAAACTAAATGTTTCTCTATTCGCGTAACGAACATTCTAGATGTACAAAGTTTGTTCTAGACCATATATTGCAGCGATGTCGGCGTAAACAGCGAATCGTTTAACTTTATACTATCTGAAGCGATATTTATTAATGTTACAACTTGCCTCATTAAGATGTTTAATGAACAGGCTATATTTAAATTATTGCATGTGGAGATCTGGAGTTATGAGCCTGATTTTAAGTCTTTTATTATTTGGTATTCGATGATTTCGATTGGTAATCGTTGATTCACAATCATATAAGCATATAATGTTAGTGTAAAACTGTTAGCGCTTCATATTCATGATTTATTATTTAATTGGATTCTTGAGTTACGAAGGATAGACACGGCTAATACGTTTTCGTTTCATTTCCTGTAGTTCCTTCTCCTCCGTTCTTCAGTAAGTGCGTTTGTGTGTAAGTTAAATATATTTCTGCTCTATTTTCTATTCAAAATACGTTCTGCTTTTCAACAGTAGTTTATTTTTATCTTTTTGATATAATGGAAATAATAGTAGATTTACTATTATGTTATTAGTTATAATATAATAACATCATATTATGATTACTGAACGTCCTATGAACTTGCAAATTACGTAAAAACAGAATATGTACAAGTTAGCATACTTTTTTCTTTCAATCAAATGAAGATAATTATTTTGTACTAAAAAATCAGGTCAAAGAGCATGCCCTTATACAAAAAATAACTTCCACATAGCATGGTATATTCTATTTAATCTACGGTAAAACACAGAGAGAAGGCCAGTAATCTATATATATAAAACTCAAAGGTGACTGATATAGTGATCTATCAACGCACAGCCCAAACCACTGGACGTATCGGGCTGAAATTTGGCATGCAGGTAGATGTTAGGACGAAGGCATCCGCTAAGAAAGGATTTCCCGAAATTCTTGCGGGAACGGGGAAAAACGGGGATGCACGTACAAAGTCGTGGGCGGAAGCTAGTTAGACAATAAAGGTTTGTAATAAGCAAGCATAATTTGGAAGGCCGCATTATTAGTAAATTGGGCTTGGCTTAATAAGCCGAATGTTTCTGCACGGGTTAATTAGATCAGTTTTGAAATACTTCTCCAATTTTCTTTGCAAAACAATTAAATGACCATTTTGAAAGGTGAATATTGTGATATTACTTGGGTACGTTATAAATATGGCTTGTATCTTAAGCCTTTAAATAGCAATGTTTACCATCTTAGTGGTTTAGTTTATTAATTTGGATTTCCAGTTCATTTATCTGACTTATAGGTATAAACTTTAATAAAAAGATTCTATTATAAAAGTTTTAATAACTTTAATAACTATCAAATACACGTTTAAAAGTATCACCATACATTAGTATAGTTATTTAAAAATAGAATAGTTAAACGATCGAAAGGGTTTGAATGACTTAATTAGGAAGCAGGCGTTTAGTTCCACCAGCCGAGTCTATGAACGGAAATGTAATTATCGATTGTTGAACGATATTTTAATTTTTAAACGAAGATAAATATGAGAAAGTAATACCCTTAGACAATTATTGTTTAAACTTGTATTAGAATTACATGCAACTGATATATGGTTGACTAAGAAAATTAAAATAAACACGAGTCTACTAGAAATAGTAAATCAATTGGAAACGCAATGATAAAATTTACCGACTAAGCCAAAACGAAAATATGAGATAATTGATTTGGCAAAGATCAGATGATACGGCAGATACGGCAGAAATAAATTTCAAAAATGTAAAAAAAATTCTCACGTACATTAGTGGTAATTGGGTGAATTAAACGTATAATTTTTGGCAACATTTTACAAAAATATTTAATGCCGTTCGCAAAATTGCAAAAATATCCTATGCTTAATGCTCTGTTAATATTCTTTATATCGTGAGTTTTATTTACGCAGTATAATATGGTATCTGTGGTATTATTTCGGGTTGTCAGCTACCGAGCAATAAAGTTGAATACCCTATTTTAAATTTTTATTATATTTACATCTTTTTCTACCCTCGAAAGTATTTATCTGCGGCAATAATTCAAAACAGTCAGAGAATCATTCCGTAATGTGAGTTGCAACTCAAACCTGTACTTAGGTAAGTGGGACTCAAATATGCTTCAGCAAATGGGTCACTCACAGGAGTAAACGCTCTCAGACGATCAGTTCTGTAGTGTCAGTATATTCCAATAACAAATTGTTGTATTTTTAATCTATGTACATCAAATGAAACCTACGTCATCTAGTGAGTAAGAGAGTGAAGAATGTAATTACTTTTGTGACTGTATGAATTGTATCAATGTATCGGTTCATTCGTTCTTGCTCATTAAAGACACTTGCCTCTTGTTCGCAATCTGATATACACGTTGTTTTATTTTATTAATAGGTTATGGGCCCAGATCCATATAATTAGTTAGGTATCAAAAGTTGTAAAGTTATAGTTTTTTAGTTAGCATCAGTGATTGGAGAGTGATTGCGTCATATATCACGGTGAAAAAGAATTTTTCATCCCTGTTGCACGTGGCGCGGCGTTGTGGTGTGATCAACAGATATGGCTTCAAGTACAAATTCCTTTATTGCAAATGTGCCGAAACTAAAAGGCCGAGAAAATTATAGCGAGTGGGCGTTTGCCGCTGAAAACCTATTAGTACTTGAAGGAAAGTCAAAATTTGTCAAGCTTGAGGGAACCGGCGACGCAATTACGGAAGACGCTATGACGAAAGCCAAGTTGATTCTAACCATAGATCCTTCGTTATATGTACACATTAAAGATGCTAAGAATACTAAACAACTATGGCAGAAATTACAGCAGATGTTTGATGACGCGGGCTTTTCGAGAAGAATCATGTTATTGAGAAATTTAATTTCAATACGGCTCGAAACATCGACACAACGATTCAATGACAAGTTATATTACTCAAATAATAGAAACCGGGCAGAAATTATCTAGAACGGGTTTTGTGGTGAATGATGAATGGATTGGTTGTTTAATGTTGGCAGGATTGCCTGAAAAATATTTTCCAATGCTCATGGCCATTGAACATTCAGGGATCGCCATTACGGCGGATGTTGTAAAATCCAAATTATTAGATTTGTCCGGGAATGATGATTCGGCGGAAACTACAGCGTTGTACACTAGAGGGCGTCGACATATCGATCAAAGATCAAAATCATTCAGTAAGATTGGAAACACGTTCAACAAAGATGGCGATACGTCAAATGTTAAGGCCCTGCGCAGACGACAGACTATCCGTGACGCACTTTTTAGTCTGTGAAAATAGAACCTATGCAATTATATGCAGTAACGCACACGACGCGCAAAAAGTCCGGCGCACAAAAAATCCGTGTAATTCGGGCAGACCGCACCGCGCCGCGGCGCGCCGCTCCGCACAAAAAGTGTGTGAAAAAAATTGAACGTTTGCTTCAACGCGCGCTAACGCAGACGGCGCACACTTTAGTCGGCAATCTGCATTTGCTAGGGGTGGACGTAACGCACGCGATCTATTATCATGGCGCCAGAGATCTATTATCTGGACCAATGCACCTCCTCATTGTTGTTTCTGAATGAGTCAAAGCAGGTCTCAAAATAAATAGCAACTCATCAAATGTAGTAACAGACATTTTATAAAATTTGAAAAAAATTGCCGGATGTTGTTTCTGAATTGAATGTTTAGTATGGAACTGTCCCTTCAGTAATCTTTCCGAAAGTATAGGATGTACCCAAAATTCTCTATTTCTTCTTCTTTTTCTGAACTTCATGTACAAAATAATACTTCGCGATCTCTGCACGATTTCCATAGCGTCTACATCCCTACAGATCTGCCGACAAAATGATGGAACATGTGCGTCGTGTGCGTTGAGTCTGTGAAAAATCCGCGACCGACTTTTTGCGCGCCATGCGGACTTTTTGTGCGCCGCAGACTCGATCGCACAAAAAGTGTGCCGTCTGCGCAGGGCCTACCAATAGCAAAAAGAAAGTCATCAAGTGTTATCGTTGTAAACAGATTGGGCACTATAAAAATCAGTGTACACAAGTGAAAAGTGCGATGACAAACAACTTAAATTGTTTTTCTGCATTATTTTTACGGGAAAACTTCAAGAAAGATGATTGGTACTTAGATTCAGGCGCAAGTGTGCATATAACCTCGAACGTGAACAATATTCGGAATCCATCAGAAAACACGAGTATAAAGGAAATTACAGCGGCTAACAATGGAGTGATGGCTGTATTATGCTCGGGTGATGTTGATATTGTTACGATTACGTCGAAAAGCAGATATAATATCACAGTGAAAGACGTGTTATGCGTGCCTAGTATTGCAACGAATTTATTATCTGTTAGTAAATTAATTGAAAATGGAAACAGAGTGGACTTCAAAAAAAATCATTGCTATATCTACAACAGTAAAAATCAGATGATAGGAGAGGCAAGGTTAGTCGGCGGTGTCTATAAACTTATTTTAGAAAATAAACACAGCTGTTGGCTCTCAACGACTGTCAGTGGAAAAAGTGAGTTGTGGCATCGAAGGATGGGCCACTTGAACAGTAGAGACCTCACCAAAATGAAAGATGGTGCAGTTGTGGGCATTGACTTCACTGACAAAGCTGTTGTTGATAAAAGTTCGTGCGTTGTGTGTTGCCAAG